>JAUTBV010078535.1:0-19295 GCA_032361325.1 Lepetodrilus fucensis
GTAAATTTAAGTACATATTTGTATGCAATTTGTTCAAATAGAGCTAGCTTGCTAGTATCACATCATCATGGCAGAGCGATCAGCAAAACGTAAGCGTGTCTATATGTGTGGGATACATATAGTATGTCAGCACGGATGATTCAACTTATAGTTGCATATGACGTTGACCAAAGTCGAACGGAACTCTTTGATAAACTGAGTAATCCGGCACTCTTTCAAAACCAGCATATTATCTTAGTCCCAACGAGTGCTGGTATAGGCATAGTGCACTGTATTTTGTTAGTGTTGACCGTGTTGATGCTTCCCTTGTCAAATGCCTTTTAACTCTCTCCCTGCTGTATTACGACTTGGGCACAGCTTATTTGGGCATCTCTGGTTACCTCTAGCAATGAGAGGGTTAATGTTGATCTCGTTCTGTTGCAGCAGCTACAAACCACACTCTGGGATTTGAAACAGCTTTCAAGTTAATCCAGAATACTTTCAGGAAGGGGAAAATCTTATCAGGTAACGGAGAAATATGTTAATGTTTTTCAACTCTTGGATGGACATGATGGCAACCACAAATAAAAGTCGTCTTTTCTTTTCCAAACGTTGAAAAAAAAATACAGGCAGTTTTCGCTCTCTCAATAAAACTTTTGATGATGCCTGGAAAAATGTACATGTTCTCTCTTGCGGAGCCCGATTTTCTGTAACGCATTAAGAAAACACATTGGGTTTATGTTCTCGTAAAAACTGCCGCTTGCAAAAAAATATATTATCACCTTGATTATGAGAAGGGAGCTCTCGAGAGCCAAGTCATTAAAAGCCAAACGCAGTGAAACCCAACCCAGGGCAACTGTTGCTGCTCCGGTCCTTGATGGTTTGGTGGAGCGAGTGCCTTGCATCCCTGCCTTGGGGAATCGGCTCTCGCTCAGGGGGTGCTTCCAACTACCCTCAGGATAAGCCTGGCAGCTGTGAGCGGTCATTTTACTGCCACTTCACATACTTTGATGATTCACAGTTTTTGTAGAAGCTGGATTCATCTTTATTGAAAAATACATAAAATATTTATTGGTTCTATTTGAGGATTAAATTTCTAAATTCTTTGCAAATTTCTTGTACACTTATTGAAATATCAAGTTTTGGAAATGTATTCCTGCAGCGATGTAAATTAATAAGTTGAGCATTCAATTGTATTCAAAAAAGTTTTTTGAGTATGTTTTCATGCTCAAGCTCAACATTCGTACTCAGAAAACATTTGTAATCTCGCAGTCCTGGTAATGTAAATTATCTCCAATGCATATAAAATCCCTTGGAGGGTAACCTGAGAGTTACATTAACTGCATGCGTTGACCCGACGCTTAGTGTCTCCATCTCAAACGCACCCATAGTCTTATCTTATCAACGACACATAGGTGGTACCGACTGTAGTGCTAATACCCTCTCTCTCCTGTTTGCCCAGCAGACAAGGCTCTGGTACTGTACATCAGCCGAGGTTTGCTGTCGTCACTGACGGAGGCTCGGGAAGTCATGGATATCATCGCCATCCACAACGCTCAGATGGGTCACAAGGTCATCATCAACACGTACGCCGTCATAGACGGTGAGTAACACTGCTGAATTTAACCTTAAAGCTATGGATGACAAGAATCTTGAAAGAAGCTCTAAATCTCAATTTAAAAAAAATAAAATAATAATAATAGAAAAATAATTGAATTACCTTGCAAATAGACTAGAAGAGAAATATGTATGTTTTTGGTGGGTTTTTTTTAAACAACAAGACTGGTATTTGTCAGTTATTATTTCCATTTTGATAACTTGTATGACTGTAAGCATACATTTTTTTTCTCTCAATTTCAGATGGCAAACCGATCATGTACGAAAAGAGCTTTCTGCAGGACATTGCTAATCAGAACTTCACTAAGTATGATGTGAAGTGTCGGATCAAGATTCCAGTCATTGTAAGTATTGCTTGATCATATTGATAGTTGATGTGAATTATTGTGTTACTAAAATATGATAATGATAATAGTAGTAATAATGTTTTAAGTCAAATTAATAGCTGGTGCTCGCAGGTTTACTGCAACATTCAGCGCTACGGATGTTGCGGGTTTCCTCCTGCCCTAAACTGACAAGTCGTGATATTAGTGAAAGATTCTAGAAAGCGACTTTAAACCCCAATACAACAACAACAAAATAATAATAATAATAATAAATATTTAATAATAATAAATATTAATAATAAACAAATTTAAAAAAGAAATACTAAAAAGTAAAAGAGGAAATAATATATTTATTGAGCTCCTAAAACTCCTGCTTATAGCATCATTGCTTATTGGTAAAAAAAGTTCCCGCTGCAGCGCTAAGCAATAAATTACTTGCTCCAACTCATATATCACACAGCGACATTAAACTCCATATTCACTCAACTCACCAGCTTATATAGCTGTTTACGTACAGCCACTGGATAAAATTATACATTTTTGTTGTTTCTTAAATTTTTGACAGCAAATAAATTTCTTGCATTGTAGAAGGGAATGATGATGGCTATCAACAACACCCGGGACTTGAGCTCGACAGTCGGACGGTTCTACCTGCCGCTGAACCGCACGGCCAAGGAGGACCCGGTCTTCTCACTGCCGTACATTGACGAGGCCGACAGAGGTGAGTTGTATTGTTGCTATTATTGCATCAGTTTTTGAGAACGTTACCTTTCTAACATGATCATTGCACTGTCTGTACTGTGGCAATGCAGTTATTATCCTCGGTCTGTGAGTATCAGCCGGTGCTCGCAGGTTTACTGCAGCATTCAGCACTACGGATGCTGCAGGTTTCACTAAATTGACAAGCCGTAATATATGAATCGTCACAAATGGGTGAAAGATTCCCGCAGCAATGTTAAACTCAATTATCTCTCACCATGATAGAATCTTTAAAGCAGCAATAAACTAATGGGGAAAAAAATTAAAAAATAAAATATATTATTCTCACTTTGCCCTTGCTAACCTATACAACCACACTATAATAATGATAAAGTTTCCATTTATATAGCGCCAAACTCCACACTAGGTATGCTCATAGCGCTTATATTATTACCCTGGTCAATGGATCTGTGTGCACTCAATTCCATTCTCAACTCCCTGGGGAGTATACAACCCAAGCAACTATAGTATAGCTAATTCCACTAGTGCATGCATTTCCATCCTAATAGTTTGCCATGATTTCCAATGCTGTGTTCAATGTTCATTCAGGTTTGACGATGAGCATCAGTCAGCCGTGCTTCCACTCGCCCAATGATGCGAACGAGATATTCGGAATGGTGGGCGTGGACCTCCAGATGGAAGATATCGTTCAGGACATCACATACTACAACCAAGGAGATGGATCGTACGCTTTCATCGTAACGACGGATGGTAGGTTGAGGATAAAATAATTAACACTAGAATTTCTCTTCTCTTTTTTTTTGTACTCAAACAATATATATTTAATAATAAAAAAATTAATAATAAGCATATTTATGACATGTCTAAATATATTTCAGATATCGTATTGATTTCTTTTGTCTTTGTTAGATTTAAATTCAGGAAATGTCCCTTTAATTTAAGTACATGTTTTTATATTATTAACTTTTTGTTAAAACATGGTTTTATGTTATAACATTAGAAGAATATTAACAATTATTGAATTCCTATAGTGAATGTTCAAATTAAGCATTGCAATGGTATTTTGTAATCATGTCCAAATATACATTCTTTTCAGGTTTCACTATTATGCATCCTTCATTTGAGCGGCCAATCCGTACAACCGTGCAACCAATGCACACCGACATTCGGCACTTTGAGAACTACAGAGGATTTGAGTCTGTTCGAGACAAGATTCTAAAGTAAGATTTATCTGCTTCTTGTCTTAGTAACATACCATAAAGATGACTGCTTCTGTGTGTCATGTATGCTGCAACATAGACGATTATGTAGCTGCTGTCTTTCATGTAAATTCTCCTATCAGGAAGCCATTCCGCCACGAAATGTCCTTCAAGCTTTCCCCAATAGTGTTGATACAGAATGTTCCTGTGGGGATTTCTTCCATGTACGTGGATTCAGAATATCAGTCCTGTTAGATGCTGTATTGGTGGTATTGTTAGTGCTATCTGACATACACCGTAATTACTCTAATAATTTGAACAGGAGAAAATAATTAAATTTGTATGGTGTTCGAATTATTAGAAAAATAGGAAAATTGAAAATGATCAGTGTTCATATAATTAAGGACAACCAAATTAAAATACAAAATATGGTTGTAAATGAAATGGTAACTGAATGGAGGATTCAATAAATAAAACAAAGTAAGACAAAAAATGTATTTTAAAAATGACTTCTAATAATTAGAAAATAGGATTTGAAAACATTTGTTCATGTTTATATTTTTAGGGTCAGAAATAAATTATTGTTGGCAATTAATTTAGAGGGTATTAATTATTAGAGTAATTACGGTATACATAGATGCTAATACTGGTGTCTGTCTGTCCACAGTCACGAGGAGGGTGAGGAGAAGCTGGTGCTGGGTATGAAGAACACCACCAGTCTGGACGGCTCCATCATAGCCGTGGAGCACTCCTACACCTACCTCTGGAAGAAGGTAAACTGTCCTAGGAGCCACAAGTCAATTTGCACTATACTAGTATCAAATATCGAAATTTCATTTTGAAAATATTTTTGTTATTCAAAGTTATTCAAAATCAGTATTTTTTTCGATTGTTTTTAAAAAGCCAAACAATAATTTCGAAAGAAGGAACGGGTAAAAAGGCTCGATTTGCACGTGCTGATGCTCTTCTTTATCTACCCGCACGTGCAAATTCAGCCTATTTGCCTGTTCATTCTTTTGAACGTCGCCCCTCGCCATAAAATAATACTTAGTCAAAATATTTGGTGATCATTATAGAAACAGATTTTTTATTACTGGTGCAATATTTTAAATTTTTTAACTTTGGTTAGGTCAAATGAAATAAGAACAATGGAGTTTTGTTTTGTTTTTCATTCCATGAAGTATTTACTGTAATCTGTCCTAGGAGCCAAAGTCAATTGCACTAATATAAAATATTGAAATTTCATTTTGAATTTTTATTTTTTTTGGTTATTCAAAGTTATTCAAAATCAGTATTTTCCCAATTGGTTTTAAAAGCCAAAATAGGAACTTAGGATATTTACAGTCATCCTATTTCCAACACTGCTAGTGCTATGGCTAGTAGTCTATATAACTCCTTGTTTGTGATGGTATAACACAGTGCTATATTTCTGATGTAACTGTTGTGACAGGTGGAGAACGTTCCCTACGTCGTCGTCATCAAGGTGTTACAGGAGACAGCAGAGACTCGAGGACTCAAGAACATACACAGTAGGTGTCATTTCCCACCAGTACTTCACTTCAAACCATATTAATTGCCAATATTAGTTATTATTTCAATCTTATGTTTATGTTTTTTATTTATGATGATAATAATAATAATAACAATGATAATAAGACTTGGAAAACCATTACAGTCATCCTATTTCCAACACTACTAGTGCTATGGCTAGTAGTCTATATAACTCCTTGTTTGTGATGGTTCATATGTTTACACTGGTGCACGGCTAACATCTATGTTGTGCATTCAGTCCACAGTCAGCCTGATCTGGTGTACCACCGACTAGACCTGATGCCCATGGAGAACATGTGTCTACATCTCAAGCAGCTGTCTACTACAGGTATGTCTGTCCCTCTCAGTTCCATTGTTTAATCGTCAAAAATGTGTGAAAGATTCCTGCAACGATGTTCAAACTCCATAGTCGCTCGCTCATTCACTCGGCTCCATGGTTATCCTTTGCATTGCTCTTGTGGGATTTCTGGTCCCGAGATTATGAAACATTTTGGTAGTGCTCCTTTCTAGCTGTGCTGTCTGTACTTTCTATCTGAGACAGCATAGCACAGCGCGGTTAGAAAGGAGCAACACCGCACAGTGTACTTTCTGTCTGGGACATGTACCAGCAAAATATGTGGTGCAGACCGACCGCACAGTACACAATCCAACATGGCTGCCACTGGCAATTTATGCTGTGCTATGCTGGCTCACTCCATTCTAAAGAACAGAACATGTACTGGACATGCGACAGAACATTAGAAAGGAGCACTACCTTTGAGTACGGTTTCATGTTCTAGCTCCAATTTAATATGAGAATTTGTAAACAAACTTTCAGTTGAGCATGAGTCTCAAATTTCAGGTTTCGTAATAGCAAGGCCAGATCCAATATTAACAGTCTGTGACTACAGTAATATTTCTAGCAGTTTTTAATCATCACGTATATGAGTGAAAGATTTCCGCTGTGATTATGAGACCAAATGCTCCAAGTCCCTTTTGAGCAGCTAGCCCATAGCTAGATACCGGCGCTTTATAAATGTATATTTTTATTAAGCAATAATTCACTCACCGACTGTTTTCATGTTTTGAGATTGTCTTCCGCTGTCTTCCAGATATTAGCACAGTGTTCATGTCGCCCAGCAGTTTCAAACGTCCCTTTGAGCACCTGAGTCAGCCGGAGAGCAAGAGAACTGTGCAGAGATACCTGGCATACCTGAAGGATGACACCCGACTCATCACCAACCCTGGCCTCAAGGTATGTCCACAACAGGGGACTAGGGAAATCATTTTATGTTCATGTGTCTTGGACTGCTAACTCAAAAGTCCCAGTTTGAATCAAAGACGGTCGGCCCAGTGTTGAGGAACGTAGCTGTCCTGTACAAATCGGCCTAACTTTATGGTGAACACAAGGCCTGCTCCTTTCTAGCTGTAATGTCTGTACTTTCTGTCCGACGCATGCGCAGTTACACTGTGCAGTGTTGATCCTTGATAACTGCGCATGCGTCGGAGCTGTAATGTCTGTACTTTCTGTCCGACGCATGCGCAGTTACAATCTGAAGTGTTGATCCTTGATAACTGCACATGCGTCGGAGCTGTAATGTCTGTACTTTCTGTCCGACGCATGTGCAGTTACACTGTGCAGTGTTGATCCTTGATAACTGCGCATGAATGCGTCTGAGCTGTAATGTCTGTACTTTCTGTCCGACGCATGCGCAGTTACACTGTGCAGTGTTGATCATTGGTAACTGTGCATGCATCGGACAGAAAGTACAGACATTACAGCTAGAAAGGAGCAGGCCCTTAGATCCAAGGGCTGGTGGTAGCGCAGTGGGAGAACGTCTGGACTTGTGAGTCATTGTTCATGACAGTTAGATTTCTGACGTGATATTAATTGTAAGGCAATGTCTTGTCCATTTTCAGGATGCAGTCCGCAACGATGTGGCAGCCACCAGCAGGATCAATTCTGAATGGATCCGGCGTTATGCAACCAGCAGCCTCAAGGACTACATCATCAGAAGGTACAGAAACACTGATGTCTCCAATCTTGAAAGTGTCATATTTGGATGAAATAATCCCGCTGTGACCAAAAAAAACCACTAATTCAATCGATGAAATTAATATCAAATTAAATAACATTGCCTGTGTCGAAAGTAATTACCTGCACTTTTTTGTTGCCTTTGCAGGCTAGCTGTTGTCTGGTTCGAGAGTATAGCGAAGTGCAAAAAGAAATATTTTTAAATACCTCAGTCTACTCAGTACCAAATGATTTTCAGCCAGCCCAGTCTAGCCGAGTCTAGAAATTCTATTCAGTCGCGAGAGTATGTGATATGCGTGCGCAAAGCGGCTAGAAATCCTAGACGGCGAAAGTGATAAACGAGCATCCCTATTAATTGCAGACTGGTTGTGGTTTACTGTCGTGAGAATATCCATTGGACGAGTGTTGGTATTAATGTGTCCTAATGTTCATTTTCAGATATGTGGCAACTCCGAGTGGTGTGTTCCGAATGTTCCCAGGAACCTTGCTGGACAAGACCTTTGACCCAACTAAACGCTCCTGGTATGCAGTTAATTGGATTTAAAAGTTATAAATTAACTTCATATTTCATGTTTTCACATTTCTTGTACACCTCTTTTATAGCAGATAGTTTGTAAAGTTGTTAGTCATTTTTTCTTTTCTTTTTTCATTTGCTGCAGGATTGCAATTTGTCGGAAATTTACTGATTATCTCCCTTTGCAGGTACATGCGTGCCATGGAATTTCCTGGTCATGTGACACTGACGGCTCCGTACCTCGACGTCGGCGGTGCAGGATACATCGTCACCATCAGCCACACCATCTTCGAGGGAAAGTAAGTATTCATATCAACGAATGTCAAATTTCAATTCATGCATATTTTTAGGTTTAAATATTAAAAATATTAATTTAAAAAAAATAATGTGATTATTAAAAATATGGATTGAAAAAACACCCACAAAAAAATGCTATTTTTTACCTTGGAAAAAGAAGAAAAAAAGTTGAACAATTGATCATAGTGCAATGTTTTTGTGGCGCCATGTTATAATGTTATTTTTTCTGTTTTAGGCCTGCTGCACTCCACAGCCCTAAGGATAGAGTCGTTGCTGTGATGGGAATGGACATCACTCTGGGATATTTTCACAAACTGCTATCTGAGAGCATCCCAGCCTGTGAACAGCCCACCGTCAGGTACGTTTAGATGCCCGTGTCAATACATTTAAGAAAACATTTAAGAAAACATTTAAGAAAACATTAAAGGCAGTTGATAGGCCTGTATAATGGACAAACAAATTTTGCTTTATTTATCCACCCAAATGTTGTTATTTACTTCTGTACTTTAGTCCCCAGTACTCAATAGTACTCAAAATATTAATGTTTTATATGAATATATGGAACATTCCGCTATTTATCTTGTCTTTGATGCATCAACTGAACTATGAAGGAATTATTAGAAAACATTTTGTATGTTTAAGTCCTACCACTGAGTTATGTCCCCTTGCATTGACATAATGATGCAAATAACAATACGACCATATTCAGGTTGTCCATCAGTAGACTACAGTGGGTTGCATTAGATATTTGTTTACCAAACAGTGGTGGAAAGGTTTTTGGAAGTATAAACATGATTTTATGTATGTCAAGTGAATGTATTTAGCAGTTGTAGCTAAGAACTAGTCCAAATCAACCATAAATATCTGTAAATTTGTATGATAAAAGATTATGTGGTTATTGTTTCTCAAAGGTCTCATATCCACTATGAGACCATAGTAAGTGCACAATTCCAATGTATTAGAGATCACTATGAGAGTCTTTATATTCTCATAGTAGATATGAAAGCATCAAGAAAAGATACCCAGGTTTCTATGGGGATGGAAATGACCATCTCTTTCCACGTTGCGTTTCCGGAACCTTTGATCGCCAAAGACGTCCTCTATATAATATATTCAGTTTCATAAGAAAAATTAAGGTGATAATATTCCTAATATCTCTTATATTATAAGACTGTTTGATTGCTTGTTGTATATTGTACTTACGCGAGTGTTCCGACTGCAGGTGTTTTCTGATGGAGGACAGGGGCTACTTGGTGGCTCATCCCGGACTCATCGATCCTAACGGAAAGGGACCCGTGGAACAGCAGCATGTCACTCACAAGGTCAGAATACAATCCCCAGAGTTGTTGAGGAACGTTATTCTAAATCTTCACCGATTTTCAGTTACTTTCTACAACCTATTTATAAGTAATCCATTAGGAGTTTGTTTTTTTCCCCTAATTAACCTTTCAAGAACAGTATTTTTTTTTACAAAAGCCAGTCTTGAGGGTGGAAATTCCAGATCTGTGGAAATTTGCTGATTTATTTGTTTTGGAATTTATTTATTTGTATCGGACGTGGCATAGTGACTGCAGCTACCAGACCCCAGGCTTATTTTCCACTGAAATCACAATTATTTCTTGCTATCCTTGGCACGAGATTATGAAACATTTTGTAGTACAATTTCATGCTCGGGCTCAAATTCTATATGAGGATTTGTGAATACCACTTTTGAGTTGAGTAAGTTTCCTAATCTCGGGGCCTGATCTTCAAAAGTACTTTTCGTAGTTTCCTAGCAATGTTAGGTTAGCATGAGATGTAAATCACCATCTCTTTCCATGTTATTTCAGGAACCCTTGGTAGCCAATGACATCTTGTACCACACTGGTTTCGTACAGAAGAAGGTGTGCAACAAGTACAATGACCGAACAGTGCAGAGATTCTACAATGTAAGTATAGCTACCGGCCATTGCCACAACCACAACTAATTTGCACATTGTCTACGTATTTAAGGACAAACTGTGGCAATAAGTAATAAGTTTTCCTTACAGTAGCATCATTTTGCCAGTAGTGATTGCGAGCCTGGTGCTACAATAGTAGTGCTACAATAGTTGTAACTGGGCTCCCGCCACAATAGAAAGCGTTGACGTTACAATAGTTGTAGCCTACTCCTGTGGCAAATGTTTTGTTAATTTACTATTGACGAGTCATCTATAGTAATATGCTAATTTAACTATTTTTTCAATTGTGTAATATATATTGATGAGCAGTCGTCTAGCATTTTATCTCGTCGCAAATGGGTGAAAGATTCCCGCATCGATGTTACTCCGTATTCACTCACTCACTTACTAGCATTTTATCATTTTGCGATCAGTTGTGTAATGTATTGATGATCAGTTGTGTGACGTGTAGCATGTATTCGTTCCAGTTCAACACCAGTCTCAGTGGGGTGCTGACTAACATGGTCCACGGTGAACACTGCGCCAGATACCAGGTGGGTCCAATCGTCTGGTGCCTCGATTCATTTATATGGGTCCGATCATTGGGTGCTTCGATTAATTAACTGCATTGCAATGGGGAAAATGTGCTAAGGTTATATTACGATAAGAAAATAAGCTAAAAATTTTACTGAATAAAACATGTTAAAATTATTCTGCATTACAATGTCAATGAGAAAATGTCCTAAAATTCTACATTATAATGGGGGGAAAATGTCCAAAATTATATGGCATTACAATGAGAAAATGCACTAAATTTCTTCTGTATTACAATGGGAAAATGTCATAATTGCTGAACACACTGTTTTTTGTTTGTTTGTTCAGATGACACACGTCCCCGGGACCAACGCATTCCTGGGCATCGTGAACCACACGTGTGAGACGGCGACCGCATTCTGTCCGTGCAGCATGGTGGACCGCCTCTGTCTCAACTGTAACCGCATGGAGCAGAACGAGTGCGAGTGTCCGTGCGAGTGTTCTCTGGAGATGAACCTTTGCACCGGTCAGCTGACCAACACTGAGGACATGTGAGTAGCTGTAATAACAACAACAATAATAATAACAACAACAATAATAATAACAACACAACAAAATATTATAATAGTAATTGTAGAAATAATAATAAGAATAAGAATAAGAATAATTGTAGTAGTAAGTCCACTTGTAATGTGCTGTTCCACTGTCAAAAGCATCATCAAATTTATTTTTAATTTGTAACTAATAGTCTACATTTTATTATTACACAAATTATCTTGATTTCAATAATTGATGTTGTATGTTTTTTTTTCATAATGTCATCATATCATATGACAGAATATTTATGTTTTTATGACACATTTTAAAACTACATGTCTGCAGACAACCCAGCTGTTCACACGAAGCCGAGGAGGAACATCTGATTGTGTCGGAGCCAGTGAGCACCAGAGAGAACATACAGCAGTGTCACAAGTCACGGTGTGAGAGTCGCAAGTCCAAGCTGTAAGTTGGTTCAATTTGTATAATTAAATATGAATTGACACGTATGGATAAAACATTCCTGATGTGACGTAAAACTATAATTCACTCAGTAACTCAATTTGTAGCATTTTAAACTTCAGTACTGTGCATTCTAACGAGCAGGGGTGTATCTTAAGATTTTCAGAAATGGCACGAGTCAAAAAACAATCACATGTACATATTTTAGAATTGCAGGAAATGTAAATGAGAAGGTATCCTCCCTAGATAAATCTTCCAAACGTTCCTAAATGGTCACATAAGATTCCCATTGTGACGTAAAACAGTAATTCATTCATTCATTACTAACACTTCATTCACTTGCATTTGCTTCATGTTGAGCTCTTTGCAGAAATTACATTTCTTGTATATTATTATAATAATTATTATTTTATTTATTATTAAATTTTATTGTTGTTATTATCATCATCATCGTCATCATCTCCTACTTCCAGGGACTGTATGGGCGTGTTGGACTGCGAGTGGTGTCAGCTGCAGTCCGACGGGAAAACCCGCGTGAAGACGCCTCACTGTGCCAGTCAGAGGGTGTGCTTTGGTGGTGTGATGGGATCGCCCACGCCATACGGGGACGAAATAAGTGGTGAGGACATAATTAATTCTAGGTTGCTCGTAATTGTTAGTAACTTGCACTTTATTGCATTCATACATTTATATACATTAATAAATTCAGTGCTGTTTGCACATGCTTTAAACATATAACATTTGGAACACTTGTACCCATTGAGAAAAATAAATATATGTGAAGGGGAAAAAAACATGAAAGAAACTTGTACTTTCAGCATCTTTCTATCAGTACCACCTTTCCTTTCCAATTTTCAGATTATTTTGTAATTCCCAGTAACTTGTGCTTCATTACTCATCACGTATGGGTGAAAGATTTCTTCTGTAACCTAAAACAATAATTCATTCATTTATTTCGGCTTCTTTCTACGAACACCTCGCTTTCCTGTTCCAGCAATGGCCCAAGCGTTTGACCAGGGCAAGTCCAAGAGCACACCGGTGGGCCCCGTGGCGGGCGGCATCATGGGCTGCTTCCTGCTGGTGGCGCTGGGTGTGTACTGCTACCGCCACCACGTGCACCGCAACTCGCACCACTACATCAGCACGCTGCCCGACAACCAAAACCGCATGTCGCACTACTACGAGCCGGACGACGTGGAACCCCAGGAGGACCTTGGAGCTGGTAGGGAGATGGCAGGAATTGGCTTCCATAGTTTTAGGAGATGGCGGAAGCCTGGTTCCATAGATTTATATTATGACGTAAAATAATAATCCACTTCCACTCTGTGTACGCAGTCATATAACATGTCCATAAATTGACGGTTGAATTATCAAATGTACTAATCTTTCTTGTTTTCTTTTAGGTCACACCAACTTCGTGCTGGCGTCGTTCGAGAACCCAGCCAGCATCTCTCCGTACCGCGTGAACACGTCATACCGACGCCCCGCCGGCGGAGACAGCGACCACGGCTACAGCACCATGACGCCACACGAGGACAGCGAGCACGCCAGTCTGCCGTGCCTGGAGCCGCTGGTCATCGGGAAGGACCGCTACAAGCCCCACGGCATGACCAAGACCCCCATGCTGCCCCCGCCCCCCGGGACCAGCCGGCGGAGCCGCAGCCCCACCCCGCCGCAGACCCAGACCCGGCTGTCCACGTACATGCCCATCCCCGAGCAGACCATCCTGCCCTCGGAGTCCATCTGCGGAACCACCATCATCTCCAAAGCGCCACACAGCGTGATCGCGAACGTTCAGGTTCATATGGTGGACTCTCACTGAGAGCGGATCCGGTGGTGAGGGGAGACAACTCCTCCTACATACTTTCATTTAGTGCTCATTTTTAAAAGGGAAAAAAAAGCTGTGCTAGTGCTAAGGAACGGCGCAGTATTAACTCCAGTAGTCAAGTTCTCAGGGATACCTCACTATGGCAAAAAAATAAAATAAAATGTGTTTGTGCGCGAGAGATCGCGAGTGAGATTGCTGGAGTTACGTGGTGACAAGCTCTGCTGTTGGGACGGGTGCTGGCAACAGGGGTTTTGATACCAGGCATGGCTGGAAGGCCAGTTATTATTTGGGGGGTGGGGGGGTGAGGTCACTCACTACCCAGGCCAGTGTTCGGGGGGGGGTGAGGTCACTCACTACCCAGGCCAGTGTTCGGGGAGACATGGACAGGTCAGTGTTGAAGGGAGATGTGGCGAATATTACCGACTACCAAGACGAACTGATACTATGGCTGTGTACACTACCAGGTGTATTTTCAACTGGGATGTGTTGATATTATTTATCTGTTCTCTCGCACCTACCTTTACCTTCTCCCTCCCTCCCTCTTGACACATCCACCACCTTCTCCTCACCCAGACTCTGAGACAAGGCGTCTGGGGGGAGGGGGTGTCAGGACTATGACAAAACCAGCCTGCTTGGGCAGCACTGTGCCAGAAATCTTTATGCGGGTGTTCATTAAATGGCAGGTGTTGGACCAAATTGCTTGAACTCTGGATACACTTGAGTGGCATCTAATTGTATCGACAGAGGAGAAGACAGAAAAAAAGCATTTATTTGTTCGGGAGACGTAAAGTGTATCGTATGGATGTGAAGTTGCTCCATACTCCTCCCTGCCAAAGACATAACTGGGAGAAGTATTTGTTTGTCTCAGAGGAGTCGCACATTCAAATACACACACGTATATCAAAACCACAACGGATACTCGGGAACCGAGTAGCCAAATTTGACTGACCTCGTTGTAAATAGAACCCGACCTCTGAATGTTCTGACTTACAATTTTCTTTATAAAAAGTGCTGTATTGTTATTATCAGGTGTATGTGTACAGTGTCCGAGGTATTCGTATGTACATTTCTCTCTCCTCCTCCTCCAAACCTCGTGTCTAGTGAACGTAGGCAGTCGTGAGTGCTAAGTTATGATTTCCTGAGCTTATCGTATAGCTGTCTTCCAGGGCACATTCGTAAATAACTCCCTCGTGTGGTTTTAATTTCGGTGTGATAGATGTGGATGTCTTTGTCTGAATTTAGCTTAAGGCCTGCCTGCCTGCCTGCATGCCTTTTCTGTTGTTTAATTTCAAACATACAGCTAACGTACCGAACACGGAAGAATGGTACAAGATATTGCCAGTATATATTTGCGTTGGCAAGAGATCGTTGTGTTCAGGATGTCAGCGGGACATGGGAGATAATTACCACTACCGTTGTTGCAGATTGCACATCAATTTCTACAGTTTTATTGCATTTTCTCCTATTTTATCCAAAGATTGTTATTAGCCTTACCAGCTAAAGTTTGAATTATTTACATTTTATTGTAATTTTTTCTTCTATTTTTTTGGTTATGCCACTTTATGACAATGCTGTCACAATTTTTATTGATGAGTATATATTGAAGCTTTACTTTGATTTGAAGAATGAAGTATTTGTTGGGAATATAATGATAGAAAGTTTATGTGTACCAGCTTTATACTATAATAGATATAATTGTTCACCTAATAATAAAGCACATGCATCTAGTCGTATTTGAATTTAACATTAACCAAAAATACAAACATCTTTATTATCAGACAAGAATATCATGATTCAATGATTACCTACAAGCATATATACATTCTGAAGACGTATTGTAATATTTTTTTTTCATTTTCAAACTAAATGAAGCTGAAAAGCATTTACTTTTGAATGATTTACGAGGATATAAAATAAGGTTTTGAAAAGGAAATTGGTCGAAAACAATTTGTAAATTTAGGTAGCCTAAGAAATGTATCATTTTCGGCATAATTATAGGGATATGGTGGAAGATCTTCAGTCCTTGTAGATTTTAAATAACCCGTTTTGCTACTTTCTTGCCAAAGTGTAAAAAGAAAAATTAAAACTTAACTACAAGTCAAACTAACAGCATCTTAACATTAGCAATCGACATTTACCCTCGTCAATAATTTTGATCTCGTTGGAAATTCTAAAACTTTCTCGCCATCCTAGTGTGCATCTCTTTTAAATCAGCATGATCTCATTTTCTAATCATTCAAATTGCTACACAAAATTAATGTTATTTATATATTGGTGATTTGATCACGAATTATAGAATGCAATTGAGTTAAAAGTTGATATCCAATTCTCAGATGTATAGCTTGTTAATCAACACAGATTGTTAAAGAGGTATTCCCATGCTTTGTATTATGAAGTCATAGATTTAGGTAAGATTTTTAAAGAAATAAATTATATTATATTAAATATATTGAATATATATATATATATATGTGTGTATATGATATTTACACCTTGTACATCTCAGCTTATAGTGTATGTGCTGTTGCTAGTTGGAGCATATTAATTATCAATTTGGGGATGTACATATGTAAATATGTAGACTGATCGAAAACTGCACGAGTCTGATTTTCCAAGCTTTACTGGACTGAAGAGTTGTGTTCATGAGTTATTGCGAAGTTTCAAAATTGAGTTTGTATATTCATTGAACAGATTTCATTATTTACTAGTAACATGAAAATTTGGCATTAGATCACATCACCCATTATATACACAAATCTCTCACAAGCACACATGACACTTAGACACAACATAAACACATGTTCAGTTCAACATCAGTCATTATTTATGGTTGCTATAAAATCATTGGAAATATTAATTTTGAAACTTTGCAGTGAATAATATATACTTCATGAATGTATCCCTTTGTGCCATTTCTGATGCAAGTTGTGTATATTGTAACAGTGGATACTGTATCAATCTGTATGTTTATGTCTATGGAGTTGGATCTACATTTACTGTGAATGTTTAGCTGAAGTTGTCCAGAGCAAACATCTTTCTGTTGGTTGTCAGTACAGCTAGTTTTAAAGTCGACCATACGATTACAGTCGCAATACAGTCGCAAAGGAATTTTAGGGGTTGCTTACATTTTATAGTATTTTAAATTTCAAATACCAGAATGGCAGAAAACAGTTGGAAATGATCGAGAATTATAAAAATGATTTTCAATTTCTACCTCAATCATGGTATGTACTCAACTGAAGTTTTTACTATCCCAAATGAAAAAATTAAGACTTGTTTCTACATTTCATTTGTTCTCAGTTTCTTGATTTTCTGTAAAGATCTCACCGAGACTACCGGTACACGTAATTAAAAAATGAGAAATATTCTATATACACTAGATCAAACTACTGTATGAAATATATTTTTTAAAAGTTTAATGTTCTGCAGCAAAGGGTTGAGTTAAAGGCATAATATCACAGATGGTTGACCGATATATAGTGCTCTAGCACGCTTTTACCTGAAAATAAATGCATTTGTTTCGACTATACAAGTACTTTATACAACCAGTTACTTATTCCACATGTCTCACTAGTTATCAACATTTTATTTTTTATATAATATTTATTAATTATGAACGACTCACATAAATGGGGCCAGTGGTCGTGACGGTTACTTTGACCGTGTTCACTGAGTAGAGTTATCTCCCTTAGTCAGGAATCTAGAGGAAATGTGAGATTAGACGTATTTTATACTGGTTATACCAGGAAGTGTAAACTGCAATGGAATTTGACCTATCCTACAGCGTAAAAAGATATTTGGAGGTACAATAGCGATTATGTGTATGCAAAACGACAGCTTAATCTGTGTCAGACTGTGATATTATGCCTTTAATTAAGTGAAAATAAGACATCTTGTGTTATGATTGGTTAGTCCACTTGTCCTCGTATATACCTGAATGTGAGTCATCATATTATAACCTCTGCAGAACCTCGCTGTTACCGTATTCAGGCCTGCGTTTCAGGAAAAGGTTGTAGGGTAGTCCTGGCCTAAATCAGGGCTTATGCCATCCTTTTGCTATATGAGGAAACGACATACACCTCGATTGGGGCCTGGACTACCTGCAAAACTTTTTTGAAAGTCAATTCTGTTGCGAACTGCTCATGCTTGCACTGAATGTAAAGCTGTAGTTTCGTTGATATTGAGGTCTCTGAACAAACCCTCGCAGAGCCCCTATACACAATGTTTAGGTCTGCTAGGAGTCTAGGCTGTTGAATGCTAACTGTTATGAAATTTTGTAAGTTGTAAATGTGGCTAATGCTTTTTTGCATTAGAATATTTTGTAATAAAAGAAAATTATGAAAGAAATTAAAACCTTTTTGTCATTTGTTTTTAACTGGATGAAGATTGAAGCTCCCTGCTGAAGGCAGCTGTGTCTGTGTCTAATCCAGCAGGGCGAGGGTTAATATCCCTGTCCCTGTTGGATTAGGCACACACTGATGTTCAAGGTATTTGTGGTTGCCTTCAACATAGCCAGAGTTCATGTGATATCATATAATTTAAGCTTTCGAAAAGAACATTAAGAATTGAATAAAATTGGTACACAATGTCTTCAACAAGAATCTTTTGGGAAAAATATGTTCATACTTTCCAAGGTGTATTGGTCAATATACTCCTCTTCCAGTCTCGTTGCCATGGTTTCTTTTGTTCTAAGTGTACCTGTATACTTTCACTTTTTCAGAGAAAGTGTACGTAATATCAGAAATGAAGCATTAATTTGTTCATTTCGGAGAAAGTGTACAAATATCGGAAATACAAGTACACTTCCCTTCATCAAGTTGTGCCGACAAGGATAGAACCAGTCTGGTGTTCAAAACAATATCTTGATTTCCACAGCTGCTACCACAGGACCAAATAGCTGACTGAAGATAAAACCATTCGTTTATTAGTCTAGTCACCCCAATATTAGCCATAACCTAGAAACAATTGGTATAGAAGCTTTCTTTACATGAAAGAAAATGCAGAATATTATCCTCTGTAACATATCCAAAAGCCCTCCTAATGTTATTAGCAAATATGTTGACATTTAAAATACATAAAAATAATCCTTTGTAGTTGTCTCCGCTTAGTCTGGGCCTTTACCCCAATATTAGCCGTAACCTAATAAGAGAAAATTGGTATAGAATAGCTCTTTACATCACAATATGCAGAATAATATCTGCTATGACATATCAACAACAACAAAAAATCTCCTTTAGAAATGTAGGCCTACTACATGTACTTATGTTTACCCAAATAGTGCAGAATATTGCATTTCTGACAACCCAAAATAAATCCCTGAACTTTTGAAGGAAAAAAAGGTTAGCTACGACCCTGCATTTATTAGGCAGTATGAAACCTGTACTTATAAAACCATACTGTATACAAATTTAAACTGACAAAATGACTGCTTATCCAAATTATATTATAGGAATGGGAAACAAAAAGACATATTAATTATTTGATAATGGGGACAGCATAATTGACAGGCCTACTTATGTTTACCCAAATAGTGCAGGATATTGCATCTCTAAGCACTCAATATTAAAATAAATCTCGTAATAAATGTTGTTCTGTAGATACCAGGAAGTCGTATTTCATTATGCGTATATTAATGTTGTTCGAGAGTGTGCCTCCATCGGAATCAATACATGTATAACTATAAAATAATAGTAGCACAGACCACCGCATGAGGCATACTAGTACATGTTTACAGATTAAGACACCCCTACCCCCACCCCTGCAAATGGACCCAGATCGGCCACTGTCATGACTGTTAT
>JAUTBV010078645.1:0-19290 GCA_032361325.1 Lepetodrilus fucensis
ATTATTTCTTATGCCAATTATAAACCTGGAATACTTTTCGAAAACCAGACAAATTATCCACATAAAATTATGTGTTTTCAACATTTCAACCAATAACTGGCTTGCAAATTTACATGTTCGTGGCTCAATCTTATGGACGTTCGACTGGTGTACGACTAGTTCCAATACATTGGTAGAGTATTACCTATACTAGGCTAGCGGGGGTTATGATCCTTTCGTGAAACGCAGGTCAATCCGCTATCCTGTCTGGACGCACGTTTTTCCTCTGGAAGTCATAAGAAGCACAGCACTCTGTATTGGGTCTATGACGGTGTATCAGCAGGAATACTACTAGTCCATCAGGTCTTCTATGTCGGATACATTGCGCTGGATGTTCACAGATCTATCCACTGACAGTAATGCAATGATCGTCGAGAAGAGAGCCCGTAATTGATTTGTTAATGCTATGACCACTGGAAATACTGATAAACTAATGCTAATAACGGCGGAGTTCAAGTGAGCATTGCTACGAAATCCAATCTGTGTCAATGTGTTGCCCATAGCTGACGCGATAACAAGTATGGACAGACCGAGATTCGAACCTGGGCATTGCTTCTCGACGATCTCGTATCTACGGTGTGACCATAGTACTCTCGTAAGTGTCCGATGTTCATTTATAAGAGATCGCTACGAGAGTGAATTTGGTCTCGTAGTAGATATAAGAGCTTCGTAGTAGATGTGAGAGCTTTCAAGTAGATGCGAGAGCTTCGTAGTAGATGTGAGAGATTCGAGAAACGACGCCCAGAATCTCTTGCTTTGGTAGTCAAACACGATATTGCTCGGCAAATTTAATTATGACATCTAGATCTGTACTTGTGCATGTAGCGATAGCGAATTTGTGAGATACCTCCGTGAAGACTGAAGTATATTTGTATTTAAAGAAATCTGCTAACCCGTTTAACATTAAATCATGATGCTAACCATCTTCAATTTGGACAAGTGACATAAAGTATCGAGACGCTATTAAGATAGCTTAAATTCCACAGGCGATTGTCAAGTTGCATTCACATCATCGCAATGGAATGGAAAATTCTCATTTCTTCTTCCGAGTCAATTCTGAAAGTGCTGCCCGTGACAGTATTGCTATAAACTATCCACCATTTTACTATTTGCTATAACTGAAGAAATTAAACTTAAGAATGTTTTCCCCTTAACACTATTATGTGTTCACGTTAAGTGAACTAACCGATTGCAGCATTACAGTCAGATAAATACAGTCAGACAAATGGGCAGTCGATTAAAAATATAACTTCTCAAAGCTAGATTCCCTATTTAAGCCTGGTGATCATGAGAACTTTCATGGATTGTGACATACGCTGTCAAACTCTGAGATATCTTTTATTTCTTTGGAAAGCCGCATGACGAATTTGAATTACAGATCTCTAAAACCTAGTGTTATGCAATGGTAATGTTGATACTATATCACTTGTTTCCAATGAACCCGCATTGATCGACAGTCATGGCGTCTAAAAGTTGAATTTCTGAATCGAATTTGAAATGAGCATCGCGTGATCCTTTGCCGTTTCTGCAATGGTTTTCAACGATAATATCAAAATAATGTGGGATATAAATAATGCTTATTCGATTTTGGGAGTGTAACCTTGGTGGGGGTATTTAATAAATATAATGTATACCTGGAAAACAATTAATTTGTGACAGTATTGTAAGTAGATCGGCTTCATGGTTTGACCAATGGCTTGGGCATCATCACGGTGAGTCATCTGGCTAGTCAGAGTGACTGGTAGGAAATATAAGAAATTCGTGGTCAAGTGACGAGATCCGACCCCATGCCGTCCATACAATCAACTACAGTCTGACCTTTGGATCTCTCATATATCCAAGGCATGTATATATAGCGAGTGCATGGCATATCTGATCGAGTACCCATATATTGTCTTCAAGTGTTATACCATTCTGACACGGCGATGATTTCCTCGTCCGCGATTGACAACTTAATCTGGACTTCGTTTTCTCTGCAAATACGCCCGATTCTCCGGATGTCTGGCTTCAACTGATGAACCTTGATGAAGGAAATGATAATCTGTGTTTTGCTATCAATCAAATGTCATTGTGTCAAGGTTTATCGCAGGTTTCTTCACCAGATTCGATCATTTCCGACACATTTCCGTTTGTGATTCCATGGAATACTTTTAGGGCATGTTCCGAAAGTTTGAATAATTTCACGAATATACGCAGACTTGAGACGACAATAAATCAATACGTTGTAGGGTAAATAATATTACTATAATATGTTTGCAGTGTAACTACATCTAAATGTTATACTATATTAATAAGCAATGTTTGCATTAATGATCGTGAACCTAAAATAGCAGACTGTCGAGGAGTTCGGCAAGTAATATTATGTACACATGTACAAGATTCATACAAGACATTTAAAGTAAACACAATATACAAATCTTAATACATCTTATTGTAATTCTAATTGTAATTGAAAGGTGAAAATTACGATATTGTAATTAATAGCAATGCATATTTATAACGCGCCTATTCCATGTGGTACACATGCTTATGACGCTACATATACAATACATTGAGAATTCAGGGAAAGTTATGGATAGTGACAAAAGAAAAGGTTATAAGGTGATGGGGGTCTATTGCAATGCTGCACTGCTATCGTTGGTGCAAGTATATCTATGCCTGGTAATAACTTGTAAATCATGTTATTTTCAGCTGTTGTCCAAGAAGGTTTCCTTGATCAAGTCCAGTGCCGTAGAATCCTTCCTAAGTCGGATCAACCCTGATCTGTCCAATCACGTGAAGGCGCACTACGCCCATACAGCAGAAGAGGCAATCCTTAAACTCAGGTAGG
This sequence comes from Lepetodrilus fucensis, assembly GCA_032361325.1. Classification (NCBI taxonomy): domain Eukaryota; kingdom Metazoa; phylum Mollusca; class Gastropoda; order Lepetellida; family Lepetodrilidae; genus Lepetodrilus; species Lepetodrilus fucensis. Next base: position 2,870 of record JAUTBV010078645.1, read on the forward strand.
TGTTTCATCCATTCGAAGGCAATCATAAAACTCAGGTAGGTGTCTCATCCATTCGAAGGCAATCCTCAAACTGAGGTAGGTGTTTCAATCCATTCGAAGGCAATCCCAAACTCAGGTAGGTGTTTCGATCCATTCGAAGGCAATACTAAAACTCGCAAGGTTCTCTTCGTCGCCCACGTAAGCTAGTGAATGAGCCGATTCTCACTTGTACCGCAACGTGTTTTATCCATTCGAAAGCAATCATAAAACTCTGGAAGGGACTCTTCGTCGCCAATTTATAGTTAGTGAAGGAGCAGATACTCTCTGGTAGCGCAACGTGGTTTGTCCACGTGAAAGCAAACCTCATCCGTGAAGGCAATCGTCATGGGTGTGTATCCAAGTAAAGGTAGAGAAGGTGCCGCACTGGTACAGTAACGTATTTTATCTAATTATCAAACTCGTGAAGGCAATCATCAAACTTTGGTAGGATTAGTTTTTACCATGCGAAGGCAATCGATGTATTTCTACGTATAGGTAGTGAATGAGCCTATCGTCACGTGTTTTATCCACGTGAAGGCAATCCTGAAACTGTTGAAGTCGGTCATCAAAACTTGAGACGTCAAATGCAATCATCGGTGTCTGTCCAGATAAAGGCAATCCTGAATCTCGCGAAAGAGTGTTATCCGAGTAAAGGCAATTATTCAGGGAAAATCATCAAACTCGTAGAGGCAATCAACGAACAACTGGCAGTATTATTCATATGAAGGCAGTCTTCAACACTCGCTAGGGCAAATCATCACTTGCTAATGCAATCGTCAAATAGGTGTATGTGTTTTATCCACGTTAAAGTAATCGTCAAACGTGTGTGTGTGTTTTACCCACGTGGAGGCAAACAACACGATATTGACAACTAGGAATTCCATGTTGTGTTTGAGCGTGTAGCTCCTGGTATTTGTGTATGTATATATTTAACTCTGTTTAACCAACGGCATGCGTGTATGAACGTGAAGTATTAAATATCGATAATATCCTTTCAAGGTTTAACTCACTTGGTCGTTTAATTTTACAAGGTACTATGTTGGAATAATTTCATATGCAGCTATTCTCATGTTTCAGTAACATTGTTTAAATACCTTACACTAACTGCTGAAACTAACTGTCGGTGGTTGTTCTCGCCTTGTCAAGTACATTGTGTTACCAATCACTCTATCCAGGTGGCTTTAGTCTTGCTACTCGCAACATTGGACCTGCAGGTCTTCGCTCTGATGTAATCTGCTTCCTCAGAGTGGTAATGCTTTCCTGAGAACTAGTCATCACCCTGACTGCTATTTAATGACATCCTCCTGTCGACGAACCTGCTGTTGGGATTGTAATCAGATTTGATAGTCTAATGCTGTGGGAGAAGGAAATTATCTGTCGCTCAAACTATCTGAAATAGAAACAAACAGCACAGTTGGGAGTCCACAAGCCGATCGGGAATAATTCTGCAGTTTTATTATCAATTGTTTCCTTGTCTGTCTATATAGGATTTGGATAAATGTGTCCGAGGAAAACCCAAGAACTATCAGCCAAATTTAATTTGTGGTTAATATTTTTTATTCCATGAAAGATGTCTTTATAATGTTGTCGATAGCACATGAACGATGGACGTAAATTCGCTTTGCATTCAATATTACCAGTGTGTGTCTTGTCAAACCAGAACTGCAATAAGTTTTAGGATTATTTAATAAGGAAAGCAAAGGTATACTTTCCAATGAGTTGCATTATAATGTGCTTAGGTTCTTAGCGGGGAATTCTAATGCAAACATACAGTGAACATTTAACATAGTTTCCCATTAAGTTGCCTTACAATATGTATTGTATGCATGTGCTACGATATTATTAAAAATGTCCATTAATCAAATATAAATTAAGCACATGCGTCTACTGTATTGTATAATGTCATATTTCAATAGACGTGTACTTTGTATTGTGTCAACACGTATTCAGTGTTTTCTATGCAAAAACAGCCCTTCAAAACCAATTATATTGATAATTTCATTTCAACATTTGGAAGTGATACAGCGTTTGTGCTTACGAAAATAGCATGTTATGGAAAGTAAACTGTCATTGTTAAATAGATGTCCAAATCATGATATCCATTCAAAGAAGAACCCTGGACAACATTCTTAGGTTGCATGCTGTTCTCATTTCTAAACTCTACAATTATTTCTTCAGGTGTTGTCAATAAAGTGCATTTACCGTTAAACGGAAAGCAAATATGTAGATCGATAATTTAACAATGTAGGAGTTTTTTCCCCACCAGTGAACCGGTAATTACATAATCCATATTGAAAGCAACGTCGTAATGTTGACATCATGCATGTTGATTTACCTCTCAATTATCCAAAATGCTATTTACAGTGAATCAAATACTAAATGTATGTTGTGTAAATCTAAACAACTGATGATCCTAAGCCATGTACATTGATTGACATCATTCCAAATTATCTGTTTTTGATTATTCAGTTAATTTTCCGGGCAGTCAATTTGTTTATTTTACATAGACGACTAGTGTGTGACATCTTTTGACCGTCTGACCGAGGTCCAATCACAGCGTACTATTTTAACCACCTGATAAACATAGTCTATGTAAATAAACAAAATACATTTAATTGGCGACACTTCTAAATCGTTGTCCTATCCACTCTGAATAATACTGTACCCCTTGCACTAATAATACGATATAATATATCTAAACCTACACTTTCTATATTGGTTGATCTACTCTACCTAATACACTTGCGAGTGTAAATATAAAGTTATTTGCACTCGCTATTCTTACATTGTATAAGAGAATGCCGTCTCGTATATCAACGTTCTTAACAGCGAATTGAGTAGCCACCGGATATACATAAATATATATGATGTATCCTCTCGTGTAGATATTGACTAATATTGATGGTGTCTGGACTTTCGTCTGGTTGGCCCGTACTTTCAGAGGAAACCGGACTCGCGTTTATCCGGACGTTGACCAAACTTCTCAATATCCGTCTTTATTGGCACCTTTCCAAGTGATTCCAACTTTAATTAACGTTCAGTCGTTGAGTGCATTTTCACGTTGAACATACGCCAATGATTAGAATTGATGTCGAATGTTACGAAAATTTATTGCAAATCAGACCCGACCTATATCTGGTTGAACTTATTAGTTAATGAGGTTACCAGATAAACGGCTGTGGGGAAACACTTCAAATTGTTTTGGTCTCATTAGTACTGTTAGTGTATCGGAATAAACTGGTGTCCAGTACACCCATTGAATGTTCTAAATTGTTATACATGTGAAGTTTGCATATGTCTCTGACTCAGCTCCATAGCTCTATTTTAGGCTATTCTAAGGAAATGAATGTCTAGACTAAAAATTATGATTTCTTATCAGCGGGTCTTGGCGTCATTATGAACTACAGGAGCGCAAGTTCAGAAATACAGCCCTTTGTCAATAGCCACGGAGAAGAAAGCAAACATTGTGATCTCATTATATCGACTTCCTGTCACACCGGAAATGAATGCTTATCCGGATAATTAGCTTATTTAAAATAGTACCACACCTCTATGTGTGTGTAAAGTACGAAAGACAAGCATATTAACAACTTTGTGACATGGTAGTAATACAATACATTATGTCCATAAGGTTTCCGAGGTAGACTTAATTCACCGGCATTACGGACTGGGTTTAACACATTAACCCTGCTAATGCAGCGTGCGTCAGTGCACCAGTGGACTTGGCCGACGTGTGGCTATTCTCGGCCATGGCCGATTACTGTTCTGATCCCCTTGTCCGTCAGTGGACAAACGTGCGCGACATAATCATTAAATCTATGTTCCCCAACTTCGGACAATACCCCAAACTGAAGCAGTACCAAGTTCGAAATCAGGGCACTCTTGTACGAAACGTCATAGCTCTAAGATAGCTCCAACCTTTCAATGACGTAGTCTACGGCTAATGATAGTGCTTGTCAAAGACGTTTCTTATAATATTTAATGATTTTTTTTAAATATGTCTACAGAAAAACATTTCTACAAAACGTCTTTGACATGACTACGGTTAATGCTAGAGATAACGTCAACACATATAGCAGTTCCCAGGCTTGATCACTGGAGTTCGCTGCAAAGTCCCTTGTGCAAGCATTCGTTCGAGACGATTGTCAAATATATCGAGCGATTGGGTTCATCGTGACCTTTCAAACTGCTTAGACACGAAATCTGACATCTCAAATCCAGTGTCAGCTGTTTGAGCCGAAAATCCAATCAAATATATTATCGAAGATTTGTACGTTGAATGAATGGATTATCGGTCTGGATGTTGAACGGTTAGGTGTGTATAGCTTTGCCGACATTGGCAGCTGACATCGGTGCTATCACATAGTTTAAGATTACAGAGATAAGAGTGTCTAGGAACAGAGCATAGTGGATAGACAGTGGTCAAACTGAAGCCATTCAATATCCATCGCGATAGTCCAACTCTCTAACCTAGTGGTGCCACAACTTCATGTCAGTGACTTTATTGATTCAAAGAATAGACCCGTGTAAACCAATTGATCACATTTGTCATAATCTATCGAACCAAAGCGAGTCGGACCTCGCGTGACTGTAAATTAAATATATTTGATTATTGCTGCGAGTCATCATCTATTCCACGTGCAGATTCTGGTGGTCAATGTTTGATCACATCTCATATTTTACTTTCCAATATCCAATTGAATTCGTCACCAGATGTCATAGAGTTGATATAATAATATTATGATAGATCGACACTTCATTTCCGTGGTGTTTGCAACAATCTGACTTACACATTATCTTGATTTAATCTGGCCAGACTAGGAAATTAAAGATAAATATTTTTCAACACGAATTGCCCGAATGGTACCATTTCAAAGAATCGGAATGGTCGTTTGGAATGAATCGCCAGTTCATGTTTGATTCATTTTAATTCCCATACTTGTGAATTGTCGTCTCCAGTTCTGATTTGGGTTTCACAAGCACATATGCTGGCGCGCACGCATACGTGCATCCACACACGTCTGCAGAGTTAATCGACCCAAATTGTAATTTTACCCTGAATTGTATGACACACTTGTACATCGTCGCACCCCTGTTTTCACTTGAACCGTCAATGTTAATTAATTGTAGCGGGACTGAACCCGATAATTTTGACGTTCTGAGATTCAATTGCTTATCTTCCAATGGGGATAACTCTGAACGTAACTTGCGTAACGTCTGGTAACTTGCATTTCCTCATCCTTGACATCCTGCTGAACAAGTGTCTATTTAGCATCATTTATTAATTTTCCGCTTTGGGTTGTCGCCAAATAGAATCTCCGATTGGCACAACAATCTTACGTACAAGCTCGTCCAAGCGTAGTATTGCGTCTGTTATTGTATTACAATGTTACATCAATACTTGTATAACGCTAATGGCAGTACAGTGTTTCGATCACCTTATCCAAGTATGTTATTTTCAGTTCCGGTTAGGCCTAGCGGCATCTCATAAGCATTGGGGAAAACGACATCAGGTCATGTCCGGAAGTCGTGTATCCGCGCGCAGGTTTTGAACATTGCCCATAAATATAGGTCAGCATTGGCATTGACATGCTCGGGACCTGGGCCTCCGGCCACCACAGGGTTATGGTTATTAATAGTTATGGTTATTAATAGTTATGGTTATTAATCGTTATGGTTATTAATAGTTATGGTTATTAGTAGTTATGGCTTTATTTTATTTTATAATTAGTGTTCTTAGCGATGAATATTTAGAATGGTGCCTAAATGCCGCATCACGTGTTCTCTTATCAACTGTGAACTAATCTAATCAACTTCCTCTTAGTGATGCCTAGCCTAGATAATACGCACCTTACTTGATTTATTACGGACATCATTGGCCGTAATGTCTGTTCTGTTATTTCCATCTGGCTGTTAATACGATGGCACGAGTGGTTCCAGTTCCAATGACACTACACTGTGATTTTTTGTATATACATTTAGTATTCGTGGCCGTTAAAAGACATTGACAATACATCTAATGTATACTTAGTCGCGCTATAGTTATTCCTGCCTACACCTCTGCGAAAACTTTGATTGGTTCCATGAATTGCAGCTTGCGTAAATATCCCGACTAAAATATCTATAATAATATGATATTTACCATAAAATATTACTGAAATGGTCATCCGTATCACTTATATCTAGTTAGGTTATTATTGACAATAATATATTAGAATGGTATCTATAATGTTCTAGATGATTGGAATAGTATGGATGATCCTTTCGCACATTCTCACCAAACCTATTTGAGCAATTATGCTGGATACTTTCGCTATATAAATGTGTATAATAACAGTAATAATAATGATGATGATGATGATGATGATGTTGATAATGATGATGATGATGATGATGATATGATGTTGATGATGATGATGATGATGATGATGATGATAACAATAGAATAATAATAAATTTAGTTTAATTCCATAGCCACTTCGATGTAATTCGTTTGCAGTCAAACAAGTTTTATTAACGTTATCGACGCATTGTATTTATATTTCAATTACCCGAATTTACTACCCGTCGTTCATCGTAATAATGTCGATAACATCTTCAACGACAACTCTTTACGACTACACCGCTATATATTTCATTCGGGGCCATGTCATATTTGACGATGTGTTCATACCGAGAGCATGTTCAGTGCAATAATCCTCGTACTTTACGAGGTCTTTTTTTTGCGAGGCTGACGAAATCGTTCTCATATCTCCAACCGATGTTGTTATGTATTTGCAATAAATTTTGGAAATTGCAGGTAGTCGACACGATTCAGTTTTATATCCGGTTAGTGTGATAGACGTCGTGTTATACTGTTGAACAATCCGACAGCTGTTGTAGCATAGTAGCTCCTGGCATTACCTGGATAGTTAACTCCAAGCAGCGCCTCGCTTCCGCTTGATTCACCATCCATAAACATTGACGCTTATCTGTACCACACAGCGACGGCATTTCACAGCGACCGCGCGAACGGTCTGTGTTAGCATGCCAACTATAAGTTAGCTGAAGCGTCAGTTTGTATCATTATAAATAAAAGTTGTTCGCGACCTAGATCCGTCTACATTTCTTACAAAATGGTCAATACGTGTTACTTGAACATTGGATTTTGACAGGTTCTTAAAAGACTATTTTCTGTAAAAACATTTATTTTATTTATATCATCCAATCGCAATATTGTTCACAAGGATATAACTGGTTCTGATCACCTATGCGAGCCTCGTACTAAAATGTATATAGCAGGTGCCCGTGTATTTGAAATAAAAATGTATTTATAGTCTGACACGCGGTGGATAACTTGATTAATTGTATGTTAAACATGAATATGTTTGTAATACAAATCATGTATGTACTTTGTAAATACTATTGTTTGATTGAATGGCTACACAGTACTTTATATTTCAGGTATGAATACACATTAATTACATTCCGTGGTATTGACCTATGCATCATGTGGAACTGCGATATAATCTTTAATTTGTATTATAATTTAGTGAACATAAGCGAATGGCATTTGCCACTAAATTCCCCGATACCATATATTGATATATGTATGATGCTACTGTGGCAGTGTAGCCTCATGTGAAGGGTTTAGAACTTCTTTAATATGCATGAAAGCATAAGTGGTACTCTGTAATCTTACATAGAAGTGTGCACGGGAAAGAACGAGGGTGGCAGACACATATTGAGAGAATAAATTGGTTCGCAATTTCCAGTTCCCAATAGAACGAAAACTTATCTTGGCGCGATCGATTTAATCCCGCCCGGGGGCACATTGCTCAACTGAAGTAGTGTTTACAAACATCACCGTGCACCGCTTTGAGCAAATGGAGGAAATATCTTGGGGTGATATTAGATGCAGCACCGTAATTGGACACGGACAAATCGAGTTTCAGGACATCCTTATTCTACATCCGGTTCCACTTCTTTCGAAAAGACTAAATCAAATGTCCTCATCATAGTTAAACAAAGGAATGTATCTGTATTAATACGCCACATAACTTTAAACTTCATAGATTATATATATATATATTTAATGAGATACTAGTAGTTTATGTTTATGCATTATCCGTATGGCGCGCACCAAGAGTTATCAGAAATGTCCAATGTTACCGGATCATTCAACTTGGGTAAATAGTCCACAAGAACTTCCTTTTCAGACTGGTTTCAATGAGAATCGGCTCGATAGAATCTCTCGTATGCTGGAGCCGATCAATCGCGGAGTGTCCCCCAATCTTGTTTTGGAGTCTGAAATTCTGTTTGGTAGAAGTGTTGTGAGGCGCTGGTCGTTACCTGGGGCAAACAGTTCAGAGAGGCCTCTTCCCTTGGCTAGTCGTAGACATCCGGGCGTAAATACTCATCGCATATCAACTCTTCAACATTGATAAATCTTTCAAATCAAACATTGTACAGCGGCCGTGCCCGCTGTGCTTTGTCAAGCTCTTCTCTTGGATCGAAATGTCGTATTTCTTGTTCCGTATTGAATTTTGTGAGCACATACACTGGTCTCAAAGTGTTTGTACACTTATATTACTAATAATATGGCTCGTTAATTCTAGGCCTGGGCGGGGTATAGTAATTGTAACATTTCGTGAATTTCGTGAATAAGAACATTGTCTATTTATTACTAAAAGACAACTCTAGAATTTGAAAGAAGACCATTAATTGGCTTGGTAATTTAAATACGAATTTTAAAAGCAATCGATGATGGTTCCGTTGATGTACATATGACTGAAACATGATTACAATATTCCTTTAGTATTTTCTAGAGTATCCTTATTAATTCTAGTTTTGAAATAGCATACAAAAATATCAGTTCAAAGTTGTCAATATTTCAGCATTTAATTGATATCCGATTCTTAGTTAAAATACTTTTAAAAACTGCCTGAAAACCCAACTTCTTACGTCCAATCCAAAACCTACAATGTGAACTATCCCAGGTAAAACTAATTGAAAAAACATGGAAAACGTATCTAGCGGATTTATTGTAATATTGTGAACACCCCGGTCAACAACAATATACTGCCACGTGTTGACAGAGATCGTTACGTGAAACATTGGCGTAAAGCAAGGACAGTTTATGGACGCAATACATGTATTATTCCAGATTAGCCTCATATCACAGCCACATAAATATGTCCTGGGACGCTAACACGAGTCGACTATGAAAACACATTGATTGAGGTGTAAGAGATTAAATTATGGATCGATTGATGCCAGGTTTAGCGTATTTTTAGAATGATCAAATACGGAGATATCTCGGAGATTGTAATCTGTCATGTTTAGTTATTGTTGCTGAGATTATAACTGTTAAGTTGGACGCTGAGTACAAACAGAATAAAGTCTCTGATGTTCAGAATGAAGGTTTAGTCATGTAAATAGTGTCATTTTCATCGTACGCTGCCAAAGATGTCCTTTATATTACGGCAGTATACAGTAGATATAACGGCTACTCGTCAGTGCCCTTTAATTCTCATATCCAATGCTTCTCACTGGATCCTGGACCTAACAATGTGCAGCCATTTCACAGCCGCATATTTTATGCGCAGCATTTAATTCCATTCATCGGTATGGTAATGCGCTTAATTTAGATAGAGCCTTACTGTACGCTAGAAACGCTTGAAGCAAATCCATGGCTAAACCTGTTGCCCTAGGGGTACCGGAATATGACGAATATCCCTATTACTCATTATTCTCCGCTAAACCATACGGATAACGAAGAGGACGTCCGTTATACCTTGATTCAATAAGGTAATTGCTTCCCCGGCTTTTATCTAAACTTTTCCCAATAATATTTATCGAGATGCATATTTAAGCCCTTCACAGAAGCCTCGATCCCATGCTACTGGCCCAATCACTGATCGTTCTCACGTTGTAGAATTACTCCGCTGATTTATGAGTGCGTTGGCAGACGGCGAATTGTCCCGCCGTACCGAGCTCCAAAAGAAGCCATTAGCAATTAATGATTTATCCCCCTTTCACTCGATGCTAATGACGATTAATAGAACTGGGTGGACAATTACAAAGGTCGGAATCAGATATCGTGTGAGCAACACATCAATACCGTAAATATTGTTCATGTATTGAACCACTCAGAGATGATCTTGAAGTTGCGGTTCCCCCCTACCATTTTGCACCGCTGAGCTCAATGCCTGTATAAATGAGCACCATTATTCAGAAAATGAGTTTTGGTAATCTTCAGACTTCTATTCTGCATAGCGTGGACAAATAGTGTTCCCGCAGCCGTGATTAAGATTCAGCCCAAGAACGTCATCAATCTGTTCCTTGGGTCCGTCATGCTTGCATTGAGCGCACTGGCTTATTTACGAGTGCTCTACAGAAGCTTTCTGTTTATATATGTCAGTTAGCGAGTAAATAATTTGGTGTCAAATTGACCCTCAATTTTTCAAAGCATTCTACTATTCCCGAGTGGGTTAACATCATACGTATAAGAAATTACCTCACAGATAATGTTCAATCGTGCATGGGTCATGTCAATTAAACTAGGGTATAACACCATTTAGCGTGAGAATTCTCTAGCCTTCTCTACTTATATTTATTTTATATCTTATTGTCAGCATGAAAGGCTAGAATAATCCCGAGCTATATGCCCTCATATATGCACTCATGTATATGTTGTATTCATTGTATTACATTTGAATTTCCCGACCAATGATTCATACTTATAATCAGGCCACTTTCAAATGTGATGAAATGGTTTTATTGCAACACGTATGTATATTTACAATAGTTATTGAAATTCATTTCCGCAGACCCCTATGTTATCAAAATTGAAATCATATTTCGGTATTCTGACTATTTTGAATTGGCGACGCACTAGTACGTCGTTGCTCGGGCAACTTCCGGTTAAAACGGAAGTTGTCTTTATTATGGGTTTATTACTCCATGAATAAGGAAATATCAGAAATCGTGTAATCCTGTATAGCACTGTATGCGTCTAAAAGTCTCAAATTATAAACAGCGGATACTTCCAAGCCTCCGCAATCTTATTTAACAGATGAATATTTACAGCTGAGGCATCAGACCAATAGCTCCAGATCCTACAAGTGCGCTTTAATGATGTACTGAACTCCAAACAAAATGACTCATAGAGTCAGCGCAGCATCTTTAAAGACATGAACTCGTCGACGCGAGGTCTACGGGAATATTAATCGCCATTATACTTCTGTTTCATCCACAACAGTAACACAACCTTTCATTTCCTGTGTAATACAGTTTCGTAGACGAAAGCCTTGAACTTGTTTGTGACCCTATTGCCAACCCCCAACTAGACACTGTGTGTGTCTGTGATTGATGAGCGGGTCCTCCCATGCCTGACGACAACAGTTATCGCTGCAGTGGGAATTGCTGACCACCCGAACTTGTACCGCCTTCCATTGAATTGACCGCCACAGTCCCGGACAGTGATAATGAAATGGTCACTCACATGAACATGGCTTCTAGTTGATATGGATGGCTATACATGGATACAGTTCCCGTGATAGTTCAAATTGCATTTTGATATTGAACGGCGGACGTTGTTTTGTGTAACATGCATTGGTTGATTAGATTAATATGCGTATGTTAAGTGTGTGTGTGTGGGTGTGTGTGTGTGTGTGTGTGTGTGTGTGTACGTGTGCGTATGAGCACGCATGGGGGTATGATGTGTGCATTTATAGGTACCATATGGGAATGGTTTATGCGTTTAATTGTTAGTGCGAGAATGGTTCTTGAATTTGTTAGTATGGAAGTGGTTTGTTTGTACGGTATCACGCTGGACATGATAATATTGTTCCGTATTTCCTAGAGCTTCTTTCATTGCCTGACTTTCTGCCCTTCAACATCAATACTGTTAATTTCATTAATGTTCGGCGCTGGCCCTTTGTACGGTGGCTACAAGAATGGGCCATGCGAACCAATCACGCTTCTGCATATTGGAGTCTTGACACAGAAGTGTTCCGCTTTCAAGATGGTCATTCTGGTTCCCGGCTTCAAATAGAATGGCAAACCCGGTGTTGGCAGGAATTGGAGGGATGCTCCAATGGTTCCGGACGAATGTTCCGGACCGTATGCGCTTGATTAAAGTAGACGTGTATGTCGGGAACACGTCATAGCGCCTTAGCTGTCGATATCCTGGCTGATGAGGTGAATCCCTACAAAGATTCCGAGTAATGGGCTGAGGCTTTGACCTCCCGGGGCATGAAATCTTCGTAACGTGTCATATAGGTCACCGGTAAGGTGACGGACTCGACCAACTTACTGATAGCGTTATATCATACCAAGACCGTTATATTGGCACGTGAACAGCTCGAACGGTTTCTAGCTTGATTGAAACGTATCCGGTGCCCGGAGATATATAGATTCACGAGAACTCGAGTGGTCAGTTCCAATTCCGGAGTAGTCCATCTTTACCGGATGGGTGGTTAACATATCGATGCCCAATTGAATTGCAACAAACAAAAGTCCAGCATATTCCGAGTTATAGATTTAGCATAAAGCAATGCCCATTGTGCCGTCGACTCAAGAATTTAATTCGTTAAGGATGACAAGCTTGCTTGCAGGTTGGTTGGAACGACAGTAGACGCACAAATGGTGATTTGTAGTGCAAGGGGAGTGCAATTAAGATCTAGAGAATGGCGGTGCGTGTAACAATCACTACGGAGCCACTCTGCTATTGGGTCCTAATCAACACTAAAGGCCAACATTTAAATTGTTTTCATCGTTCATTCTCAACGCTCATAGATTCAATTGCATTGGCCGAGTTGTCAACCAACAGAGAGACTTTGAAGGGTTTCAATATAACGGCCCGGCAAGCCGTGTAGTAAACTTGTTGATGTTAGAAGAAGGAGGAGCAATCTATTGACGACTCGGTCTTTGTTCAGAGTCAACAGAGCAGACTTGGTATTTCTCACGAAAATTGACCACTTCCTTTCGGACCCAGCGGGTACCATGTTCTCGGAGGATTGGTGTAAATAGTCTAGGCCAATTTGACAAACATGTCGGCGAAGAATTATGTATAGTCTATATAAGATGGGTAGCTGATTTGAGAAAGTGTGTCTGACGAAAGTGTGTCTGACGAAAGTGTGTCTGACGAAAGTGTGTCTGACGAAAGAAGTGTGACCAGAAGACGTCTAGAGTTGCAGTAAATGTTTTACTCCAATATTCAATTCCATCAACGATGCTATTTTCTTTTCAGAAAACACTAGATATAAATTAAAGTATGTACCTGTGTGAGTGATTGGTGAAGGTTTCAATCTGGAACTGTTACTACAGCATGTATTACTGAAATAATACCGAAGAATTAAATTGATAAGAACGGTCTTCGGTGTAAACTTCGAGACATACTTACTACTTGTAATAGACAGTATGCATTCAACTATCATGGTATATTATTAGTAAGAATATCATTTACGCAGAGATCAAGGGGCATATTATCGTAACGTAAATAAGATCGTACGACAATTTTAACGATTCTAATTGTAGAGCGCTACGACAGGTTCGTATGCTAAGAAGTTCGTAAGAACATTACGGGAATATCCCCCCCCCCCTCCCCGCCCCACCCCCCCCAGATGAATGCAAATACACTGTATTAGAAAAGGATTCATGACATATACGTGTACGATTCTTCTTCGACATTTGCCCTGATTCAGCAACTCTCTTGCAGACACTGTGCACGGACTCGATGCAGGCCTTAAAATAGCTATAGTAGGCAGTACAGGTAATCACAGATATCACGCCAGACATGTGCTTAATCAGGACGTACGGCGACATTGACACTGTCTGGAAATAAATACTCTAACGCTTGACCTGCCCGTGTGTGTTGGATTGGACTCGTATTGTGTTTCCGGTGATCAACTGCTGACGGCATGTCGCATTATATATATCGTTTTCCTTCCTGATTTACGACCAACCATCTTGTTCAGTAACGATCGTGTCATGGAAGTGATGTTCATACAAGCCGGTCTGGCCTTTGCACCAATCAAAATGCATTTACTGCCAAAAAATATGTTCAATATGTGGGCGTACTCTCACTGAAGAGTTCCTAACCATAGAATATGAAACAGTGCGATATACGTGTTGTTTTGGCTAAACAATATCAGCAAACATTAATGAATTACCTCCCCTTTTATACATACTACTACTACTACTACTACTACTACTACTAATAATAATAATAATAATAATAACAATAATAATAATAATAATAATAATAATGCTAATACTACTAATACTAATACTAATACTAATACTAATTATTATTATTATTATTATTATTATTATTATTATAATTATGATCGTAAGGCCTAGGATAGGTTAGGACAGGTTATAGCACGTAAAAGGTTGTTATTTACTGATGTATCAAAATAGTAATGTTTTATAGTCATAGCCTGGGTTTCGAGGGTACTATTACTACTACTATTACTACTCCTACTACTACTACTACTAATAATAATAATAATAATAATTATTATTATTATTATTATTATTATTATTATAATCATAATGCCTAACATATCCTAGGCTTTAGGCTTACAGCTTGAAAAAAGTTGTTATTTACTGATGTATCAAAATAGTGATGTTTTATATTAATAAAGGGAACGTTCCGCTATTTATCTTTTCTTTGATGCTTCAACTGATCTATGAAGGAATTTCGAGCCAAGAACTAGTCCAAAACAACCATAAATATATGTGATATTATGCCTTTAAACTAAAGTAGCCTACTTATTTTACGATATCAATGTCAAGACTTCCGGCATTTGGTTAACAACGTTCATGGAGTTCGTTTCACCATGCTCATAACATAATCTATGGAAATATCCTTGAAATCAGTCTACGGTCTATTTTAATGCTGAAACGACGTACATTTATTGAATTACTAGTATGTCTAACCAACAACCCGAGTGAAATAAAGTTCTCTTCTAGCGGAAACGTTAGGAATATGTATCACATAACATAGAGCTGGGGAGTGAAATAAACCCATACTATAAATAGAGGATCTAACATGAGTGGTCATTCAATACTGAGTTTAATGACGGCTCGGGGTACAAGAGCTCTCAAGCGGGGTACATCATTCCATATACCCCTCATGACGAGTTGACAACTTATAATGTACTATCTGTAAAAAACAGAAGGAACTTACATGAAAGGTAGGATAATATCATTTGTATCTGCGGCAGGGAACCAGTTATGTTATTGCACTAGTAGTATTTTATATTTATTGAATGGGTTTATTGCACTCTCAAACTCTTATGTTATGTGATAATAAAACATAAATATGTTCACTAGTGGCATTACTATAATTGTATTCATACGCGATGTCAAAGTCTTTTGGAACTTTTCTAGAGCTTCGTCTGGGAACTTAATTTGTCGAATATAAAGTTAAAAAGTAATTCTTCAATTAAATATGCAAACACATTTGTTAATATTTACATATTTACTTGGAACTATATTTCGTCTGTGTGCTTTAACCCATTTAAGTATATATATATTGCCGATGGGCGTCAAACATTTTAAACCTATTGAGAAGCGGTAAAAAAAAAATTGAAGATACAAAAGTGACGATACGTATGTCAATTGAATATATATACTTTACATTATTAATTGCTCAAATTCGGTCAGAAACTAGCATATAAAAATGTGTTCACTTTGAGGCCCGCAAGACCTGAAAATCATGTGTATAGTGTTGCTACGCGTTCGCATGACACCATTTACACATATGACACATTTACACATGTCATGTGAACACATACACTTGCATGACCACATGCACATTTACTCCTGGGGTAAATTTACGTAGGTGTGTAAATGCGTTCGCATGACACATATATACATGTGTCTATTTATTTACACACATATGTAAATTTGCATTACATATATGCAAAAGTGGGCATGCGAACGCGTGGTATAAGTCGGCTGAAATACCATCATGAATTATTCAGGGCATTAACACCAGACTACATTGAAAATAGAGTTTTATCTGAGAATAGACTTGGCTCTGAAAACCCTTATTTTCCAGTTGTACTTAATGAGATTAATTGTTGTCAATGGCTACACGACGGGTGAAAAGGCGGGTCAGTTATATTTAGAATATATAACTGCTCTATGTTTTAGAACAAAACCGAGACGGTTGCGCCTCCAAGACGACTGAACGACACCAGTTGGCCACCAAGCATAAGGATTAAAGGCATACTAACAGATATTTATGGTTGTTTTGGACTAGTTCTTAGCTATAACTGTAAAGTATATTCACTTGACATACATAAAATCATGTTTGTACTTCGAAAAAGCTTTCCACCGCTGTGTAGTTGACAACTCTCGCCTCCCGGGGGGGGGGGGGGGGGGGGGGGGGGGGGGGGGGGGGGGGG
>JAUTBV010078756.1:0-19285 GCA_032361325.1 Lepetodrilus fucensis
TGCCGGGCCCCCTGGGCGGGATTTGAACCTGGAACCTTTGGCTCCGAAGTCCAACACTCTACCACTGCGCTACATCCTGCCCGTAATCATAGTAATTAACATTCATTCATAAATTACTGGCTCTACAGCATTTTCATTCACTCAATTTATGGTACCCTTGTCTTTAAAGTTTAAGATAAACATTTCCTGTATTATTGCATTATTAACTTCGTGGCGAGATAACAGGGACCATCTATAATCTGATTTGTTTTGAAATATGTCATGGGTGTCACATTGATGTCACAGAGATGTCACAGAGATGTCACAAGAGATGTCACAGAGATGTCACAGACAGCCATTCAGCCTCACTTGTTGACATATAATTATAAAATGACAGAAAGGGTAAATTTTCCAACTTACAACCTTTTAACACAAACTATCCATGATGTTAATATTTTACTGATAAAACTTATATAAAGATTTGATGAAGTAATAAAAGATTTGATGAAGCTGTAAAATGTATGTTGTAATGAGATTTTTCACATATTGCATGTAAAGATTATTAATAGTCACTTAGTGCATTATTGTTTTATGTCACAGCAGGAATCTTTCACCCATGACAAGATTATTAATAAAAACACACAACTTTCTGAAATCTGTAGTAATGGTAGTGAAATAATTTTTATCCTGAAATATTAACACACTTTATTTGTTAATGAAAACACCTGGTTCGAGACCCCATCTGCTTTTCTTCAAATCATTACATCACCAATAAATATATCCGCCAGTTGGAATTCCACAAAATAACACAGGAACCAGACTAGAATGTACAGTCTGGCCAAAACATGCTGGACAGTATTGAAGACTTTCGACATTGAAACGCTGGGAAGAAGGACCTGTGACAGTTTGGTTGGACTGTAGACGATGTCCTTGTGGACAATCGGGAACCTCAGCCCTGCAGTGGCCAAGTCATAATGGCCGAGAGACTGGTATTTCACAAACAGTGCCTGTGCAAATCCTCGAAATTTGCTCCGTTTTTGCCGTTGTCGTTTGGAAACAAGGACCGCAATGTCTAAGGCGTCGGAAAGACACGCCGAGACAAACATGGGATAACGGTGAAAAGGTAGCAATGTTTGTTTGCCGACGTATCCGTCTTCGGCTTGTCCTGATTGAAATAGGAATGTGTTGTGTTTATGACCACAGCAAACAATCGCAGCCCAAACATAACTGGATTTGCATGCGGCGACTTCTATCATATTCAAACTCGCAGAGGCATACGATTTGTCTTATCGGAAATAATTGTGTTCTTTGTAATCGACTGACAATCATACCAGACTCAAAAGTTGAATTTCTTGGACAAATCAACTTGTAAAATGTATATACATGATAAAGAAGTACACCATACATTTAGTGTGTAGTGAAAATTGTAAACTGGTAAAAGCATTAATATATTTGATTTGCAATGCTATACTGGAACACATATATTTGAGAAACATTTATACAAATTATTAAAATAATTTAAAATAGATCTATTAGATATTAATCAAGCATGACTCATTATGAAGATAATTTTACTTTTACAGATGTGACACTAAATTAATTGCATTTGGTTCTTGTTCATTGAATAGTTAACATATTTAATGCAAAGAAACATGACTAACATTCTTAAATAAATTATTAATTTATTCTGATATTCCAAAACAACATAATACATATTAAATGTGTCTTTACAAATGCTGGATTTGCCACACAGAGTATGGTAATAAGCATACTTAAAATTATTGATAAAGATACTCAACATGCAGATAAAAGGAAAAATGAATGATTTAGTAAATCACGTTAACGACAAAAAGTACGGTATTAAGACTACAATTTTAAATTCCAATGTGATCTGCAGATATTAATTTAAATTTCCATTGTTTTCACCCCATCTGAGACTTTAACCAGTATTATTTTTTTGCCCATCACTTCAGTAGTCAAGTTGTGTGTGGATCTCTCTCTATGTGTGTGGCTAGCAAGCAGAGCAGAAATTCAATTCATTGGGCAAACATGACCTTAAATGGGGCTAAAACAAACTACAGAATACAAATATCTCAATCTGTAGAGTAATAGTTCACCAAGAACAAATTCACGATGCTCTTTCTCTCATAAAATGTACACTGCAGGGTCTTTGAAATGGATTTATGAATGTGTTAGCTTGAGGAAAATCTCACTGCTATTTGAAAAATGTATTACAGAATTTTAGATATGTAGTTATTCCTGTTAGGATTCCTGTAAAATGGGTTATACCAATTTTATCATCTTATTTCTTTAGAAATAGAAGTAAACTAGATTGTTTGTTTTCAACTATTCAGTGAAGTTTTCGATTTATTATTGATTCTGTATATTGAATTGTGAGCAGGTGAGGAACCCTATGATAATGAATACTGTATGTAACATTGACATGAATTAGGAGGTCAAAATCTGTTTCTGAATAACAGTAACCCTATTTTCTTCTGGAGTCAAATGTCAAATAGAGCAGCAAATGTGATGAAATCTCAAAAGAAATCATTAACACATTATCTTCACATTTCAAAGATAATAATAATATAATAATAACAATAATAATAATAATAATAGTAATAATTATAATTTATAAATAAATAAATAATAATAATAACACCAAAATGAAAATTAAATATGAAAAAAAACACATCACAAGTTATAAACATAGTTCAACTTCTTGCTCATTATACACATCATAAGCAAATTTGACATGCGTCTGTCAAATGGTTTCTCTTACATCTATGTGATAACGAAGATAACAGGTGATAAGGGACATTTAATATGACCTTATCTATCATTTACTTCACAATCACAAGACAATTACATTGGCATCACAAACTCCTCAACATCACACATCAAAGCCAGCTCCTCACAGCAACAACAAACATGGCTTCCATGTCGTTAATATCAATTTCGCATCCCCAACAAAACCGCTGCCTTATCTTGCATGAAATTTCCCAAAGTTTATTTCCATGGTCTAAAGATTAGAGCATTTTCTCTCTCATTCTTTTGGAGAAAAAAAATATATCCTCCAATCTTCGACATTAGGACTAGCGATTCTCTATTTAATCTTGCAATAGGGTGTTTGTGAATGATAACAACTCCTTTATTATTACAGTATCTTGCTTCACGTCATGCATGGAATTCACTGTGTCAGTTTTACGAGATTCACACTGAACGCTATTATAGTGTACAAGTGAACGTTGAAATGGGATTTACAGGATGTGCTGAATTTCCAATGATTCTAAATGCATACAAACATTAATATGATACGTTATTAAATTTCAAAAGGAAATTGCTCCAATATTTTCAAAATAGCTTCAAATTATGGATTTTGTTCACGTTAATCCTCTTTCCTGTCCATGGGCGGTAAAAAAGTTGATTCTAATATAATTCCTTAGTTACTATAGTTACACTTTCTTATTGCGTAAATGACAATTGTATCATCCGCTTAATAGTATTACAAATGAACACTTATGAAGGAAAACATCAATCTTTCATGATATGGTCAATGACTGAATAGTCAAGCTAATCTTTAACCTTCTATATGTTACAGACAACCATAGATGCCTGCATGTCAGTGACAGTTCTTTAGTTATTTCCAGCAAGACAAGGGTTAACTCCAACAGGAAAAGGCTTAAATCCTGTTTATTAATCAAAAAGGTGTGTTTTTCTTTATATTTAATGAAAATCTAAGATTAACAGTATTCAAATAGGATATATTTATAGTGATAACTAAGTAAATTTAGAGTGAGTGATTTATTTATTGCTTTATCTCGGTGTGAATTTTTCACCTATACGGGACAAGAAAAAATTCTAAAAAGAAATTTTAGAAATTATGCATTGAAAATAGTTACAAAATCGCCTATAAATTGACTTATAATTGTAGCTCTCTTGACTCAAGCACATACAAATGTACAGAATTCTTTTCCACAAGATTAGATCAATACACTTCTAGTGACACAAATGTAAATGTTTAGCCAATAGAGTATGTCAGGGTTTCCTTACAACTGATACCATGTAATGAGCAATTTTCAGTGGACTGCAACTAATTAAACAACTTTCTACTATGTCCCGGTGCAAGCCGATATGATGCTTATCGTAACGATCTGATACAAGGGCTGTATTATCTCTGGAAGAAAAATTACACACAGTAAAAGGAATGTGCTTATCAGTTCAGACTTGGGCCATACGCCATGGCTCCTCTGCAGTAAATAAACTAGTTTCCTCACAACTTCATATACACTGCAATCTACGTGTTAGTGTAAACATGTCAACTTTAGAACATATGGGTTCAAGTGTTGTAGCATTTAAATATATATTCTTTCTTTTTTTTACCAATTTAAATAGATCTTTTTCAAACAAGTAGCAGTGAGTTTATTATCAAATGGGGAAAACATTTGGTCTCAGGGGTTTCATGTAAAAATTTGACATTAGACACAAATGTTACAATCTCGTACATAAACTTGACTTATGTTTTATATATATCAACCAGATATACATTTATAAAGCACCAGTATCCAGCTATAAGGTTAGCTGCTAAAAGGCATATTGAACCTTTCTATCCACATGCGCAAGATTTGGAACATAAAAATATATTAATGTGGGGTGATAAACTAGATAATATCCGATCATATAAACATACATATTTATGGGCTGAAAAACTACACCAATCCATTCAACACACATACTTTGATTAAAAATATACTTTTTCATATAATACATATTTACTGGTAACAATAACTTCATATTTTAAGTGTTAAAACTAAAGCCCCACAAAATGTTAGATTCATTCGAATAAAAGTGTCAAAATGGCATTAGTAATAAATATCAGTTTCTTATTTTTCATAATGGATGAGTTATTGTTTAATGTCTCATAGTAGTATTTTAACCATGTATGGCAACGAAAATAAAAACAATAATGATCATGGTGGATTTGTATGTAATAGGACTAATTGTGTGAGAATTACATGGTCTGTGACAATTGAGTTTGTGAATTATCTTTTTTTACGCCACAGCAGGAAGGAATCTTTTGCGACAAAGTCAAATTACAAACATGCAAGCAGAGACTATGGTACGTACCTCCATAACGTTCATAATCACATCCCTTCCGATCGCGAGTCCCTGCACAAACGTACGCGCAGCAATAAAGGCTCTCTTGACCTGTATGGACAGTTTCGCAGGTACGTCTCCGAATGGTTTCAACTCGTCCATACGGTCTGTAACGCACGCCATGTATTCGTCGTCGAAGGCGTATTGAGCATTCAGAAGTTCAAACATCCTATGTAAAAGTCTGCTGAAAAAATTGTCCATAACGTCTTTTAAGTTTTTGTCTTTGCCTTTATAGTATCCACGAAGGTCGTCAAATAAGTCTGAGAATATCAGTGCGTTTTGTTGGTATAGAAGTCCATATGTTTTCACAAACATTTCATGGAGGTCTCTCCTTGCATTATCCAATAATTCCGTGAAGAATTCTGAAATGGAAGAGAATGTCAAATTTAGTCAAAGAACTATGCATTATTGAAATCATTTTAAGGATGATATTGTACATTTTTATCTTTTTTATTTTTTATGTAAATACACACACCAACACCCACACCCACACCTACACACCAACACCCACACACCTACACACCAACAAATACACTGCATTACATTAACAATTAGATGTGCCTGAGAAAACACCTTCAATTTATAATCGTACCATCCCGTAGTTTTATACACATAACAATATTTTCTGTCTAAATAATTAAATATCTGAAAATGCCACAACACCTTGCTATTCACACAAAATAAGACAATCCTCTACTATCTGTTTTGATAGAGATCAGAACAACGATACGTAATTCACAAACCCAGAGTTATTCATCTTAATTGACAAGCAATTCGCTCCATCCGAAGGGATTAACGATCCTAACAAAACCTGTCAAGACTTTTTATACATAAAATAGACAAGAGAGAAACAATACACCATTGATTTTTAAGGTAATGTAGTACACATAGTGCATGTAATGTGCTCTGATCACTTAAACCTATGCTCCAAAAATGTTCATGAATAAAATGAGAAATAAAGATGAGTTCACTGAAAATCAATTATCCCGATGGAAATAATTGGAGAAACACACACAAAAAAACGTCTGGGTTTTAAATATTTCTTCACCACTTTAAATACAAGACACAACTGGAGATTCTCTAGTTCACAACCAGAATACCCTTGAGTTCTTTCCCTTTGCAATGCACAAAAATATGTAGAGTGCTGACGCTGATTGAATCATTCAGGCTGAAGGGAGGTTACTCTGAAGAAATATGCTGCATTCTAAAATTTACTTTTGGAAAAAAATATACTTGGACAATGTGAATTTAACAAATTTGCTAAATAAAACTGCTAAATAAACTGTTTTACAGTATCTCCTACATTAGAGGTGTGAAGAGCTTTGGAGGTACAAAAGGAACAATATGCATCGCAATTGAATGTACTTTGCATATTTTAGCTCAATTTATTCAACAACGATCAAGTATGACTACATGCCTTTAAATACTAAAAATGTATTCAACCAAAAAAAATCAAACAATAAACAACCCTGATTAATTTTGTCAAGTGGCAGTCTTAAAGTGTCAAATTTCAAAATGGCAACCAAACTTTGACAGTGTAAAAAGCAAAGGAGAATTTTACTGTAGTCAATAAAGACAGGGTCACATGGTCCTCACAAAACTTTGCTGTTATCTTTGCATTGTTGATAACGATAACACCTGCCTTGATGTGACACATCGGAACACTGCAAAACTAGTCAAGGGCCATCAGTCAACAAACATCTTCAATCAGCCCTCTCAATGATACTTAAAATGAGTAAACCTCCTTTAAAATGTGACTCACCATGTTTTAATGTTTTCACAATTTTCGTAAAATATTGTTCAAAAACCAAATACAGTATAAGGAAATGTTGAAGAAACTGGTGATGCAACAGAAACATAACATTACAGATTTTCTTTAAAAAATTGCATACTAATAATTTTAAAACAGTCATTTCATAATTACTACAGGAACATTATCTAAAAGTCTTTATCAACTGAATATTACATCAAATGTAACAGCATCTTTTCATTGCCTTCAAGTCTAATAATCCCCAAATCTTTAAAAAAGTTCTACATCAAGAAAAGCTAAGATGATATGAACACTATTACTATTGAAGTGTATTTCCAGAGTATCCATTTCTACATGACATCCTAAATTTGCAAGACTGCAATCTCTGTGACCTTGCATCTTTACAGGATGGTCAGCTATTGAAGTCTCATTCATAAACCGCCCTGTGAACATGTGTCTGGCAGATTAAACATGACATCCACTAAGTTAGGAGAGGGAAAGTGAGACCCAAATCTGGTCCACTCTCGTCCCAAACACACTGCAAATTTGTCAAAACAATTTACCGAGTCATTAAATCCACTATCACTCAATCTAGGATAGTTGGCCCTGTTGTGCTTCCATTGTTCTGACCCCTGGCTCTCCTAGTAACCTGTCTACAGTATTCACCGGCCATTTCCATACTCTAACCTTTGCAATAACCAAATATAATCCTGGCAACTTTGACCTCCCCTAATATTGAAAGCAGCAGGAGAGAGTTGTGGGTGGATTACTGGACCTAGGTTAAACTGTCACTTCAAAGACCTGTGATGATTGCGGCCAATTTATGGCCTTATATCCAACTGATAAAACACCTTCCGTACAATATACCCACACTACTTTGGTACACCATATACATTTCCCAATCCACGTAATGGGCAATTTTCACCATAGTGGACACATAACTACCGTCATGATTGAAATTCTTGTTCAAACGTATTTGGTCATACCCATGCTTTGTTACTCCAACGACAACTCTGCGTCACTTGGAACGACAACTCTGCGACATGCTGAAGACATTGTTATTCAAACTCTACGTGCATTACTGAGGCGAAATGTTAGAATAATTCTCCACACCTCAGGTTAGTCTTGGATTACAAGCACAGTTGAAATGTGTGTCTGGCTTGGGTGTACCACAGCCGTCTGCCACATCTGTTCATCAGGGGGGGGAAAACAAACATGGCGGCTATTTCATCAACCTGACCCCTAAGCAAGATGCTTACTTGCATAAGAAAGACAATAACAGAAACGTGTTATTTTTCATGACTCAAAAATAGAACGTGAAGTGATATCTTCGTCATATAATATTATACCCTGGGGTAATATTTCACTCAGTTTCTTTTTTTCTTTTTTTTTTTGCGAAACTTTATAAACCTCAGCACCTGCCAATCAGAATTTCCATGTTGTAAAAACAGTCAAATTATGAGTCAATATGACACTCAGATTTGACAGTTTCCCAAGATGTGTGTAATTTTAGAAAATCCAACAAACAATGGAAAATGTTTAGAGAAGCCAACAATGGAAATGTTTTCAATGCTCCTTAAACTATGCCTCGTATAAGAAATACAAGTTATATTTAACATGTTTAACCCTCTCCTTGCTGGATTAGGCAGGCATTGCTCTTTGGGGCATCTTTGTTGTCTCCAGCAGGGAGAGGGTTAACTGTTAAATAGATGATATTTGACTGACCACCGGTTAAAAATACCAACCCCTAATAATGGCAAATAATGTCTGGCATATTATGATGACGTTTTCCAGAACACTGATTTTATATTGATAGCTAGGCTGGCACATCATGTAAGTATGTAGATATAAACATGGCAGTTATCATGGTTTTAAGAGTTGGCAGTTATCATGGTTTTAAGAGTTGGCAATTATCCTCGTGAAATGCAGGATTTGAGAGTGACATTTTATTTGTGAAGCTAGGCTAGGAGTGAAAAGGTCAGCACAATAAGACAGTGAAGTGATGAATAGACAGACCTATTTGCCAGTGAATAAATCACCCTATCATGGAGTTAACTTGGCCGGCCCTTGTCAAACAGGAATGTGTTATTTCATGGATGCTCGGTGCATTAATGGTGTCTAATGTGAACACTAAACTCTATCCATGGACACGGTTGAAAATGAATGTCTAAAATGAGTCCCCATTTAAGACATACATGTAATTATATTTATTCATGACTAATTAAAAAAAAAAAATCAAGTATCTTTTTGACACGATTTTCTGGGATTATACATATAGGTACTGTTATAATGTAGTTCAGCTAAATACACGCTCAATGTTCTGAGTTAAAACAGGAGTCAAAATTAACACTAGCCCGGGCCATTTCTCCCAATGCTAAAGGTATCCTAAGGGCAAGTAGAAATTCATAACATTTGTTATTTGTATCACTACAGTATTCAGGCTAGTAAGATTAAATATGTTAAATTGGACGTGTGATAAAAAAGGATGGTGTGAACCACTGTGTAGGGCAAGAAAACATACAAGCAAACTGCCTGTATATCTGACACAAAGAAAGACCCGTGAAATATGCTTAAAATCGTTCTAAATGCCCCCAGGGAGTGGAGCATGCACTACAGCACATTGATAAAGGAAGGCAACTACCCCCATAATGACATAGACCAAGGAAGAATGTGTGTATCATTACACACCAATGTTACGACAAAAGAACGTGATAATTGTCCGTCGCGGTACCCCTTGCACTGTAAGGCTGGATTAAACCAAAGAGTAAAAAAGGTCACTGTCTGAAAATAGATTAACGATTTTAATAGAATTTGATAAAAAAATTAAATACAATTGTATCAAATTACTACCAAGCTATGCATGATAAAACAAAGATTAAGGCCACAGTTCTGGTGACAAAACCCCCACCTCCCCCTAACACGCCCCTTCCGACTTTGTTCCCAAAGTGGCGTTGCTCGAGACACGTTTGAGATTAGTTGTTGGGACAGTAGCTTCGGGTCATGTGGGGACAGTCTGGTCATGAATGGAGCCGTGTTTGTATTGAGGACTGTTCAATGGGGGTTGCGTGGGTCTCGACAGGAGGGGAGGGCTACACAGGGGGATGCTGTGTGATGACACATCTTGTCGGGGTCAGACTTCATCGTGCCACGCCGTGACTTCAAATTCCACAGCAACATCTCCACATAACCCTCCTATTGTCACAAATTTCATAAAATAGAAGAGGAACCGGTTTACAATATATCCGTAGAAATAAATCCACTTCATGCACCTTCATATATAACATTAGGAAAGCGACACAATCCCATTGACGCATCATTGCGAGTCTTGTCTAAAAAAGGGAAGAATATCTCTGAACAAAATCTCTGCCGATGTCCTGTATTCTGATGCTGTTTCATCACTGTCGTGTATGGAAGTTGATGCATTGGTTTGAAGGTAGCATGGTCAAAGGTGTTAATGATAACACACTGGGTAGTAACACTGACAGGGTTGTACCAGTGCTGTTCCTATGTTAGAGGGTGAGTGAAGAGATGAATGGAGATTGTTGATGCAGGAAGTGGGAGGTCAGAGGGTACACAACTGTGCTGGATTAATGAACCACCGGTTGGGGTGGGAGTAGTAGGATGGTGATAAGGTAGGATGGTGATAAGATTTGGAGCTGGATTGAATCCAGCAAATCAATGTGATGTTTGCAATGACTGCAGAATGATAATCAAATAGTCGCCCCGTGCTTGTATTCCTGAGACGTTGGTCATGTTATAGAAGTGTTCACTGTTTTGTTATGTCATCAAAGGGTTCATTAGAATAATTGCCATCCAATGGTTCACTTTAATCAATGCCATGTATCTAACGTGTAATCAACGTTATCCAAGGGCTCATTAAATGTCATACAAAGGTTCACTAAATGTAATTCCAAGGGTTCATCCAATGTCATCCAAAGGGTTCACTGTAATCAATGCCATACAAAGGTTCACTGAATACAATGCCATGCACTGAATACAATGTCATGCAATGGTTCACTGTTAGCCAATATACCTAGTGCTTCCACTGATCCACTAAGATTAGAAACCTAAACAAAAAACTACAAAATTCTGACTGTTTCAAAAGTGACGACCAACTAGGAATAAGAAAACCATGTCTATCCTCATGGCATTTTGAAAGGAATATTTACCCTTAGGGATATTTCAGTTTGATGGACAACAGACCTCATCTTACAACAGTTCCATGCCAAGAACTGCAGATTAGTTTGTCTGCGTGTTGCCATTCTGAATGCACCAGAAGACCCCGACGCAGAAAGAATTAAATAGCTGTTTCGCTGCATGCACGATCAGACGTAGAGTTAAATTCAGACACTCTCTCGCCAGCAGATGCACTTCATGACAAATGCAGCCTACCCACGGGCTTCCTGGCTAGAGATGGGGAGGGGGGAGAATTCTTCTCTGTGCACTTCATCAGCAGTGTGACGGCAGACAGCTCCCCCTAGTGTCAGCTGCAGCTGTCAGTCAGCCTGCCAAGGTGGAGGCCACTCTGATGTAGGACCCCTGTAATTACCTGACTGATGGGAGGTGTGCCAACCCAGGCCATTCAACCATCTTCCCACCGCCATCACACCACATCATATGGCCATTCAACCCTCTCTCCTACCCCCACCAAATTATGGCCATTCAACCCACCACCACACCAAATTATTGCCATTCAAACTTCCCACCTACCATCAACAAATTATGACCCTTTATACCAAGACCATTCAACCATCTTACCAACCAAACCATTTCCATTCAAACCTCTCCCTTCCCACCACCAACTCAAGACCTTTCTACCTAGATCATTCAACCCTGTTACCTTTCCATACCACTGCACCCTTTCTACCAATCCTAACCTTCATTTTCCCACAGGATCTAAGGCCTGTGGCACACCTTGACAGCAACTGTCCCCATAGCCTGTCTCTGGCACGTCTCAGGCTCATCAGCAAAAGACCTTGACAAGACCTTTGACAATAATGCAATCATGCTGAAAACCTATGTGCCGAGAGACGAGTCTCTTTAGTGTAGTACAAGGTTTTCTGTTTTGTCACACACACCGGCAGAATGCTAGAAACCATTTCCAATTAAGTGGGCATCGTCTCTTTAAATCACTTCAGAGGTTGGGACTTTCATAGCAAGGGCTATAATGTCCAATTCCATTTCTAATGCTTGATACCATCTTTTAAAAAAGCAGGAATCGTCTCTCTTAAATCACTTCAGGGGTTGGACTTTTATAGCAAGCGTAATGTGCAATTCCATTTCCAAGTTAGCAGGTAGAATCTCTCTTCAAATACATCAGTGGGAATGCATACTTGAAATACTCTTTGACTAGTGAGCTATTTTCCCATAAACTACTTAGGTAACCATCATTGCCGCACTAATCCCACATGGAACACGTGGAAACAGCCATAACACACTGGGATAGGAAGTAAAAATCAGGCTTGACTCGTCACGACTTACTGTTAGTAATATGGAAGCAAGGGAGATAATCGACTTGGAAAATTATACCATCGTGTTGAATGCATGGTGCCTGGAGTGAGTGAGTGAATATGGAGTTTAACGTCGCTGCAGGAATGGTGTCTGGACATTGCCGATGTCTACAGTTCTCCAAATAATACATTCCAGCATCAGTATCCCACAGCTAAACACACACACACACACCACACACACACCACACACACACCACACACACACACACACCACACACACACACACACCACACACACACACACACAGTCGCTAAATGGTCATGATTTATGTATTGAGCACTTATTACAGGCCCCCTGCTAAGTCGCAGATAGTGAAGATAATAAAGGTGGTAGGGCTCCTTTAAGAGGAGCATGGTCCAGCGAGCAAGTTTAAAAGTCGTCATGAACCCGCCTTAAGACGCGAGAAGTGGAAACTCTGTAACTCTAAGCATTACTATTACACCTGATGATACAGGCTCTAGTGAGCAATCCAAATATTCTAGACTTTTGTCGACCATAAAAGGGATATAGTGTAGCACTGGAAGTGATTTAATGACGCTCACAGAGTTTCTTTATCGCCCGCTTTCTCGTATCCCGTATCTGTTATCGCCTACGTCCTCGGTATCACATGTCTCTGACATACAGCATCCATTGCCCGCTAAGTTTTTTTTCTCTCGACATAATGGACACTGTTTCCAACGTGCGACACAAATCTGTTAAGAGAGATTTTTCAGGTTGCCAGATTAAAAGGTGGCATTTCCTCCATTCTTTTCAATCATACTGGCATATCAGCTTTCCGACCAATCACAGCCGTGCCTGGACGAGATGCAAGCACATCAAAGAGAGGCAGTTAGTGTGCCATTAACTACTGGTAGATACAGTGATATTCACAGGTGAAGCAAGCTATGCATTAACCCTACAATGTCCATGTCCATCATACCTGAACCATATTTGTAAAACTTCCACTACCATTATGACACAATGATGAATTCTGGTCAGACATACGTACAACAATATCAAGATTGATCAGTTTATTTATTTATTTATTTATTTATTTGTATTTAAAAAAAATATTAAACAAATATCGGCAAGGGTTAAAACAAGTATATTTCTTCATGGATCAGTAAGTAGAAACCAGCATAAAGGGTAGGGACGGTGGGGACGATGGGTGAGGATGGATGTTGTGGGGCGATGGGTGAGGATGAGGGTTAGGGGTGATAGCAATGTGGAGATGGGTGTTGGGAGCAAAGGTGGGGATAGGTGTTGGGGCAAAGGTGGAAATGGGTGATGAAGGTGATGAAGGTGATGGGTGGGGATGGGGTGGGGGCAAGGGTAAATGACAAGGATACACCTTGGGGTGAGGACCAGGGATAGGAGCGAGAGGCAAGGGAATGGGCAATAGAAGAGTGATGGGGTGCAAGTCGAGGCGAGTTGCATGGTTTTTAAGGAGTATCTCCAATCAGACACAGCTCTACATTGCACAGCCAACAGAATGACAGTACAGAACATCTCCACATAATCTGTCATGTCCTAGTTAACTGGCTGTGAGCTAATTTCTCTTAACTGGTAGGTATCCATGGCTACACAAGACGGAAGGAATTCTAACACAAGACAGAAGGAACTGTGAACAAAACTGTAATCAGGTGTCTTGTGTGGGAAGTCAAATCAGGCAGCGATTTATTTTGAGAAACAGCATTTAATTTCAAAGGCGCTCTGCTGGCGGTGGAAGGTAGACCCTGGTGGTAGATACTCGCAAGAACTAGACATCAGGAGAGCCAGCAATGTGGCCAAGTCATTTGCGAGACAGCGCGAGGTGCCGACAGATTAGAAAAACAAGTTACAACTATCTAAATGGCAGCGTAATTCTAGTTTGGAATGCAAATGAGAAATGTTTAAAACATTAACCATTTATGTTGAAAATGCAAGAATTGGCATATTGAAATAAGGAAAAAACAATAATTTATATATAATTGAATACTAGCGATAATTTGTCAAATAATATACCAAATATACCAAATAATATACCAAATAATATATTGAATGAAATAGATTTTCCATGTTATGGATAATGGTTTCTGATACCATGCAACCAGTTAGAAGTCAAAGACACACTTTTGTATTCTAATATATTGTTTTTAAGAAGTAGTCCAACACGAATGAATAATTCTTTGAAGATGCATTTTTTTTAAAGCCTATGAAACACAAAAAAGTTATACACACAGGTAAAGATCAGCCAAGATATTAATATTCGAATTCTGAAATAATTAGCATGATTAACGACACGATAAAAAAAAAAAGGTGCAAGTTCTATCACAATCTCGTTATCAAGTTCCTTCCTCTAATCAAGGAGAGTTCTCTCACAGCACGACACATTGCGTACATCTAGATTAACACCATGGTATGTGCAGCCGCTTTTGCTTACTTACTAAGTTGGGAGTTATCAATCACTACTAAAATATGCACGAATAAAATAGCTTTAGATGCAAAGGGTAATGCCTTGGCTTGGAAAAGGTATGCCACTTTCTGAATTTGATAGCTACCATTTCAGGGCTAATCTTAAGAATGTCGGGGAATTAAAGTTTTTTCGTTTGATTTTGCTCTGTATGTGAAATTTAAGATGCCTAAAAATAGGCATGCACTGTTTATTTTTTCTCTGGCAATATTGATCAGGGTTAGAGGTTAACTTTAAAATGCACTTGCCTGAATAATGATATATAAATAACAAAACATGAAGTTTCTACCAGCTCGTAGTATACCTTTAACATTATGAGAAATGGAACAGGCTGCCAGGAGAATGTCTAGCTCTATCCCTACTTCCCTTGTACTAAGCACGTAGTTCCAGAAATGTAATGGAAAAATAATAATATTATTTTGACTTTGTGTGCAGGTTAGTCAAAAAGGCCAATGAAATCTTTCCAGTAAATGACTATTTCAGGTGAATAGGGCCCACCGTGCCTATACAACACCCTTTGCTACACGACTACCGCACTCCACGTAATTGAATTCACCTACAAAACGTGATCCTAGATCTAAACGAAAAATATTGAATTTTCATTTGCTAAATGTTTCTCTTGGCGTCTCATTTTATTTATGTCTCCGATTAACGTTGAGATATCGACTTTATCTCTCACTGCCTCAGGCTTATTACTAATAGTGCTTTAGTAGATAAAATAAGGTGTGAATGTATTCTTACTCCACATGAATACATCGGATATTGAAATCGACAAGAGGTGCTCCAAGACAGCGATGTTATCCCAGGTGTTGGCAAATCATTATTGCTCCCAGTGAAACGACATCTTCCCATGACACATTATCTGGACACAGTTGAACGATGAAACCCCACTAAATGCTATTTCCCTGATATACCACGAGTCCAAGCCATGTATATTTCCACACAGTATATTTTCTAAGCCATTATCACTTGATATCGGCAGTTGCCTTACATTATTTGACGTGCAAACTGTCGTCTCGTTATTATTCATGAACTCGCGTGTGTGGTCTGGCCCGTCACAATGACGATGACCTACTGATGCATGATGGGTACTCGAGTCCCCTTTCGGTCTTTCCATCTTTTTGCATCTCCTTTTCACCGAGAGCTCCCCCGAGAAGACACCCTATTCAATGTGTCCTCATTTCATGCCCGCGGCTTCGCGGGACAACTAAGTACATTCATAATAGATAAAATTTCTGATCTCTGATCTACAAGTTATTTCATTGTGGGTAATCTCCGCATTTTGAGCTCCATGAATGCATGGAGATATTGTAGCAAGTCCTTTATGCTGTATGAATACCAAGGTCGTAGCATTACTGCGGAGCGTTGCAATAACGCTCTATTGAGACGGTCGCCACAAAGCCCCTGTCTCTCAAGCCTGCATAAAACTGTACTGATCTGGTAGGGTGTAAAATCATATTTTCCTAAATACTACTCCACACTTGGAAAGGGAGTGCCAATATGCCACATGAATATAAATACGTATGTATCGAACAAATTACTCACCAGCTACACATCAATGATTTTGTATTAACAGTAAGGAGACGAGAACCAATAACATTTTGATATAATTCTAGTGAGTGAGTGAGTGAATATGGAGTTTAACGTTGCTGCGGGAATCTCTCACCCATTTTCGACGGTATATCATTCTAGAAATACAACCTGGGAAAGTAATCCCACAAATACATTATCATAATGCACTAATAAAATTAAGCTTTTTTAATGTGCTTGTACATTTTATTTAATCAACTTCATAAGTTTTAGATGCATAGACTAAACAGTTGTCTCAATGGGGGTGAAATTTATCAAGATTATTTTTGTGTATTTATATATTAACAAGTTTTTGAAAGATGGTTTAATTGTGGTGACTAAAACCATTCAAATCAGCTTAAATTATGTACTAAAATTACCATATACTTTATGCTGTAATAATAATCTTCTATCAAACACACAACACCAACTCTTTAAAAGTTAGTGGGTAAGTTATTGTTTTACATCAAAGCTCAAATCTTTCACCCACAGGCAATGATTAAAAGTTAAAATCTTTCACCCACAGACAATGATTAAAAGTTTAAAAGAAATGCTTAAAAATAAAAAATAAATTGATATATCCATCCGCAATGATTAAAAGTTAAAAATAAATGCTTAAAAATAAATTGATACATAGAGGTATATCTAACAACAGTTAAAAAGCAATGAATTTGTGAGGCACTGTGTAGCTTGTGAGCAAAAGAAAACCCCGGTAAATTAGAAACAGGCTATAACAAAGAAGTAACTACGCCTCGTCTTTCTTCAACATGGAGATTTAAAACAATGAGGGGGTGGAGGGGGGAAGAACCTGCACACCCTCTCATAACACAGGTACAGCCATGTGTAAAGTGACAACGTTTAACCTGTGTAATCTGGTCACGACTGTACCACAACCATCTGTCTCCGAGCACCTGCCTCCCATGAACTCACAACCGAGCGCTGATCAAGGGGGTTGCAGATAAGACTCCTCAGAGGTCGGAGGTCAGGAACATCTCCAGGATGTCTTGCAGCGGGGAAGGCAGTAGGAGTGGGAATTATAGTCTATTTTGGATATGGTTACAGGATGAAAGGAAATTCCGCAGTTTCATCTTTGGCAAACCACAAAGGAAAGAGTCTCTATTCGAGTCGGTTAACTATGTATTGTCTGGTTTGTGGAATGACGATTGTATTGCAACAACAGTGTTTGAATCGTATAGCATTCTCTTGTACTCTTGTGATGTGTTTTCAATGTATACAAACAAATCTGATTTCATATTTACTCCTATACAGCTACAATTGGGAAGAAAAAAATAATTCAATTTTTATTCCTGCAGGAATCTTTCACCCCTTTGCGAACAAACTACTGTAATTTTGTTAGATTTTCTAAATTAAAACCTATATAGTATATGGATGTATTCAGATTTTCATAATTTGTCTTAACTGGCTAGAAATTTAGAAATTGTTCTGGAAAATAAAAAGTAAATATAATTATCCCTGATCCAGACATTGCCGCCAATGTTTTGTAACACTTTCCAAGTAGGATATAACATGTCTGACAATACCACTTGCCATTCCAAACTCTTTCAAATGATTATTTCTACCATTCCATCTTACCACAGGCCAGGAATTGATGGTATCTCAAAGTCAAACACCCACTGTTAGCACTATACCCAGACATTAGCGCCAGATAGACCAACGTTCACGAACTCATCCCCACTATCTTAAAACGAATAAGAAAAATTTACCTTCATGCACTCTACCCTGATAAAGTCTGAACATAATTTTTGAAAAGGGAGATAAGTTGATGGGGGTAAAAGAGAAGCCCCCTGTCTGACATCCCTTTCAAGACTTCTAAATTTAGACGCCAGATGGTAGGAGAGTTCTAGGTCAAAAACAAAACAGAATCTTACATTAGGGCCATATAATGGAGGAGCTTCCTCTGGGGATTGTATCACAAAGCTGTCATTAAAACGGCACGGTTGAAGCAAAAGCTGTGCTGTGTTAATGGTTAAAGAGCTACGCTAAGTATAATGTCTCTCTCAGGGTCGTTGCTTGCACAGCCCTATTGGCTAAAACCAATTACTATTATTCTACAGGATAACAATAATATATTTCCACATAATCTAATTATGATACTGAAAACATATTGTGTTCTTGTGCCGCCATGGTGGTATATATATTCGACTGGCTTTATTTCATTTTAATGGCAGGAAACTTCAGATGCCAGACTCTTAATTTTAATGATAGGTCATATACCTTGATCTGTTTAAGCAGACGGAACTAGTCGGTTGCTAAGGGACAACAAACGCTACTTAATATCAATTAAAGAAAGAGTACTAGTTTCAATGCATTTGGGCTCGGAACACATGCCACAGTAAAATTTGTACTTTCAAATAATTCTATTTCATATTGGTAACTGATATGAGACATATTTGCATATATGCTGAATAGCTTGTTTACAAATTTGCACTCATTTAATATTTATTAACATGAATATGAAAATATTATTATGTTTAAATCATTAATAACTGAACATTTTTCTTTTAGAGACTTTTTAGAATTTTAGAATTTTAGAATTTTAATGGATTAAACACAATCACTGTTCTATATGGTATGTCTGCCAATCAACAGGATGATTGGCATCTCTACCAACCAACAGGAAGAGGGTAAAAAAAACACACAGTCAGTTGGTGTTCTTATCATGCTGAAACATGCCCTCTCCAACGGTTCCATGTAGAATGTCAACATACAAGGCTGTATTGGCTTCTTCAGGCTTCCTGGTCAAACCAAAAATGTGTAATTCATTCACCATGGAACACCCATGCTATAACCTGACCTATATCTGCTAGTGGGGGAGAAAGGAAGGTAAAGGGGGGGGGGGGGGGGGGGTGGTTTAGAAAAAGAGGAAAA
>JAUTBV010078867.1:0-37392 GCA_032361325.1 Lepetodrilus fucensis
GCTGGGGGATAAGTACATCAGTAAATAAACACTTTTGGGTGAACAAATCATGCGTAATTAGTCTCAGATCGAAATTCCTGTGTCCATTATATAGGTCAATCAACCGTGATATTATGCCTTTAAATATGTAATATTTTTGAAGATTGTTTACTACTTTGAAAGCACTCTACTACTTTATTCTTGTGCTTCAGTGCTGTCTGCTAATGGACCCCGACAAGCGACATACGTGCCAACAGTTGTTGGAACACAAGTACTTGGATTCGACGAGGGAAGGGTTTGACAATCGACCAGCTCCACAGCAACAGAGGACGACCAGACGGCATCAACCTGGAATTATGAGAAGATACCCTCAGGTAGTTATAATTCATACAATGTCTTCAAATAGAAGCTTGTTTAGTATTTTTTTCCTCCTAATTTTTGTCTGTACATGTAGCTTAAAAACTAACGTTCTTATATTGTTGTATTGCTGACTGTTCTGAAAGGTGAACCAGTCTATGACGTTTCTTCAACTATAACGTCTTCATCAATAAACTTTTATCACAATATTTATTGTTATTATTCTAGTTTGAATTCACCAATCCTTGATTTTTAATTCATATTTTTCTTGAATCCAAAGGAATATGTTTCATACCATATCTATTTCCATTGTTATCTGCCATTCATATGATGTACTATTAACATTGCAGGGCCCCTCAAACTACCTGCCCTCCTTGACTGGCGGCTACCCCTTGTCGAACTCTCCTAATCCTGGCAACATGGGGAGGGCTGGAAGGTTCGGTCACCATCGGGGAGACCACCTGCCGAACATCTGAATTTTAGGCCAAGGGTGTATGCGCACGGACGGCAACTGAGGGGTTGACTGTCCGGCGCCATCTGGTGGCCATTGTCAGGGAGCAATGGAGCATGTGTTTTGTTGCACGTTTTTGACAGACAGACCTGCTTTTTTCAACATGTTATACTACGCACTTCGTTCACGTGAACAGACAGTCTTGACATTTCTCGGGTCCATCAACAATGCTGTTTTATTTTGTGACGTGTTGTGGAAGATCGATCTGTATCTATTGAGTGTGCCCATCTATGAAGTTGAAGATTTAGATATATGCTTTTAAGGTAAAAAAAAAAAAAAAAAGTCATTAGTATTTTTTGCTTGAATTAGCATTTTAAGAACACTACCCAGATAATGATAATATTTATCAAAATTGTAGAGTAATGTCCTCATGTCCCACTTGTCCATGATCTGATCACCAGCTATATCTTGCAGTAAATGGTACGTTCATCCACAATGATTCTAAAATATGTTTGACAAATGACTACTTGATAAATAGATTGCATGATCAATGATATAAAGCATATAAACAGACACTTTACTGTTAACTTTACCATTGAGATTTGCATTCGTTAATTAGCAAGTTGGTGATTAGAACATTTGGATCAACTGGAAGACTGGGACATTACTCTATGTTTAGAACATTTTAAGAGGCAGTATGCTTACATTATGTAATAGTGAATATTCTAATAGCAGTGGATTATGCTTTATGTAAAGTTTGAAAATAGACCTGGATGATAAAAGAAACTACATATGACACATCCAGTGTCTGCAAAAGACACATGGACTCCCTATGTTGTACAAACCCTCATACATATCATATAAATATTTTTATTATTAAATTATCTGTTTAGGGTTAGATAGAGGTATATTTTGTTGTACTCAGGTAAATGTATATCTCGGCAAGGTGTTGTTGAGGAATAATCTGTGTCTGAAAGGAGTGTGAAAGACGTTCTCACTCGCGTGCTACTTGGCACACTTTATGCATTCTGAATGCTTCAAAGATCAAATCTTTTTTCATGCTTGTGACAAAACACGATATCTGCAGCTCTTCGGTATCTATTTCTCGTAAAATATGATATCGCTTGTCAACTGTACCATGCATGTTTTTGTTCTGTTTATCTTTCTATGCGGGTAGTCAACCACTGTGCCTAAATGCAAGTTGAAGGAATGTACTTCCTCATATACCACCAGTTGTTAGAAATAAGTTTATGTTAAGGTACCTTAAAAAGATATGCAACAGTGATAATTAAGACTTGGAATTCTACTTGTTACTTTAATATAAATAATCGCAGACGTAAACTGCATGTACTCTTTCATTCATATCTTGGCCTTGTTACCATAACATAAGTAAGACATTTTGATGTATGAATCAGAAAATTTAAGCTTTAATGAATGTTATTGAAATGTATGATGACATTAAACCGTGATATAACAAATCAAGGACCTTAATTCACATAAACCAACAAGCTTTAACATTGTGATACATTACGTGCTATTCCCCCGAGAGGTAACATTAGCTATGAAGCACATTGCCGTGTGTACATAAGAATGTGTTCATGCCTCTTACATCTCTCATGTCGGCGAGTCTACAAAGTTGGTACAGACTTGCACACACCAGTGATCGCTACACTCAAACAGCCTCACCAGGCGTTACTCACGCCCCACCAGCCCTTTCTCCGCACTAGTGTGTCCACCTCAAACAACCCGTTGTCTCCCGTAACACTGGCCTGTCTACTACTGGCACTAGTATGACACGTTCTGTAGCATTTATACTGGTAAATCGTAGCCAATGGAGTAAGTACTGCAGAAGTAACACATGTTTATCATTCTATCTCCATGGTGTATCAACAACGTTTACACGTTTGGTAATAATGTGACTAATGAAAAGTAATTTTTATGTATCGCCACTTATTTGTAAATAGGCTTATTGCCATTATTTGTCGATAAGAATGATAAGAAAGCATAGAAATTCCAGTAATAATGGTATGTTCTGTTATGTACAAGAGTATAGCAGGTCATATCAAGATGTGTTGGAATAAAAATAATCTTATGAAGTGCACCATTGTAACAAATTCATTCAATTTCACTAAGCTTATTCATGACTTATTTACTGTTTATCTAATGTGTATATATATATTATATGTATGTGTATATGTATGTATGTGTACAGTTGCCATTGTATAATTTAATTGAAAATATTCCACTGGTGCGAGAGCTACATTTCTATATATATATGTTATATATGTGGCTTCAGTTCCTGGATTTTATTAATATATATATATGTTCATCATGATTTAATGTCATTTATTATCAGCACATCAACTTCCGAGTCCATATGACATCACTACAACCATTTTTTATATGTAATACCGTATATAAAAATGTTGACGCATCTATTGTATATTTTGAAATCTAAAAGTAATAAATAAGCTTTTGCATCTTTCTCTGACAATCTACACAAGAATCCTATATTGTTTTGATGAACATATTAAGTTAATTGTATGAGTTATCATTCATATTATGGTAAAACTAATAATTGATTTGATTAATTATGTAAATAACATACTGCCATTTAATCACAATGGGTCAAATTATTTCACCAAAGCTAACCATGTCATGTAAAAATCAGGTATTTTTCTGTGTGTTTTGGGGGGGTTAAATTAATGTTCTAGATTTTGCTTCAAACAATCACTCTGAGGTCCTCTTGGCCCAAATGGTAAACGTGTGGTAAACGTGTGCTTGCGGAACCATGTAGTGACCATGTTTGTTAACTTTATGTTTATTATGAAGATGAAATTATGTGTACATATCCATGATAAAGGCAAAGTTAAAGGCATCAACTTTCAATATAGCCACTATATTGAAACAATGATATGCAATTTCTTGGCTTATAAAACCCTGAACATAATACTTAGTGCTGAAAGTATTTCAAGCATCACAAAATCTTCATGTTTAAATTATGATAATTCTATTAACAGTAGGCATTGATCTTATCCGGTGTTAAACAGTTGGTTTGTATTTAACATCAACTTTACTAGCTGATTGAAGCCTCTCTGATTTTGACCTTTGGATAGTGGAAGAGTTATTGAATTCATATATATTTATTTTAAATCAAAATATATTTGTTTGACTAAGATTAGTTTTGTTATAAATGTTTCTAATACAATGGAGTTGGGTTTTAGTTGTGTTATGGGTTGATCTATTGAACAGTGCTGTCTTGTTTTCATATTTACCATAATTATACATGTTGTTGAATTTTGAACAAGATCGTGCAGCTATTCGAATGTACATGCTCAGTCATCGATATATATTTATTTGTTTTAGCAATTAATGACTACTAACATGAACCGTTCAGAGCATCTTTCTGTTGTTGTTGTTGTTGTTTCAGACAGTTTTACATGTTTGTTGTGATGTGCATATATAGTACATAGTGGATTAAATTGAACATGTTTACATATTTTCTAGCTTCCAGTGTTAGTTATTGTTAATTAATTCAAAAAAATATTATTAATATGTCGCTCCATCAAAGTTATTAAATTAAATCTTTTTCCTGAGAATTAAAAGTAACTGTCAAAGTGGCAATAATATTATTAAAATTATATCTTTTTTCGTTTTTACTACCCAGTAGTCCACAACATGTTTGTTGCAATGAACTTTTGTGAACTTTGATGTTGACCAATCCGACCACTTCTTCCAAATTCTCTTGGTAGTTGTGAATGGTATAAGTCTATGATAGGTGTAGTATGAGTGGTCTAGATAACTAGCCTGAAACAATCAGCTTATTAACTTCAGGCATCACTCAAAGAGTTCATTGTCATTTACGTTGTTGGGTGTAGTGGAATCAACCATTACCATATTTATGTTTAGATTGAAGTGTCATGCCAAGTTCAGTACATGGTATTCACATATAATCTATCAATGCATTACATAGCATATGTATAACTTATAAGATTCTTGTCATAAGCGACAGGGGTCAGGTCCATGCATCATGAAAGGGTCGTACTTTAGTCCTGGCCTAAAGCAGGAAAGCTGAGTGTTCAGTCAGACTACCGGTATGACGTCTTCGTGAAACGCATGTCTGAGCACTGGCGAGGCTTTCCTACATAACATAACTATTGATCGTATAACGTCTGCATTGATAACAAATTTGTCGATACATTTATCATTGTCTAATGCAGAAGCTTCTAGTCGATACTATTAACAAAAGGAAACTACTAGTAGTTTAATTATTTCCAGTTTTCCACATCAATTTATTCAACGATTCAGAAATATGACACTTTTTACTGTTGTTTACAAAAGATACCCCACTGTTATCACTCTCTGCTACCTCCTGTGTTTAGAATATTGACCAATAGTTTTGTTCTCATGTCACGACAACCATGTACCGCCATGTGCATCACTTCACACATTCCGTTGTCATGTCCAATTGTCCGTCTGTCCGTCCAAGATCGTGGGATTATCTCCTTCCACTCTTAGTTCCGTACGTTTTGTCAATGGCCAAAAATGTCTTCATAATCAGTCCCATTGTTATATTTTTTTTCTTTCTCTTGATTATTACAATTTCCAGCAAAGGGTAATGATTACTGTTGTTAATTATAACTATAGTATCAATAGAATAAATACTTATCATCCTTCAGTGTTCATCTCATTTGTTCCTGCGAGATAGCAGTTCCATCAGCCGAGATGGGCTAGTACACTGGGTGTGTATCAGATTACAAATTTTCAAACCCCAATATCAAACCCACAGTGGGTGAAGATGTATACAGTTAACATCATTGGTTTACCTGTGCTTCACCCAAGTCTTCCTTGCATTGTGTGGCTTTTGCATGTTTACCGATAACTGATGTAGCATCATCTTGCTATATATGGAGTTAACAAATCAAAGATTGTCTTGTCAAACAATGCCATATCAAGATGATGACATAATGAAGACTAAACACGATCTTTGGCAAACAGACGAGGATACAATTTGATTAATCAAGGGTTTATTCTATACACATTCATATATCTGCAAGTATTTACAACTAACAATTGCAAGCTAATACCACAAGCAGCAGTACTGACTGGTTACTTTGAACACATCTGTGCGCTACATTGAGGGTTAAGAAGGAGACAAAGGAGACACAAACAAGTGCTTGGTAACCACCAACGTAAATGACAATGGATCCAATAGATGTGAATCACTTCCGACTCGCTGTCAATGAATCTGGGGGCCTATTCTCGAAAAGTTCTTATGAACTTTAACAGTTCTTAATAATACGCATAGTACATATGGCTATGAACTTAGGCTAAGACGTTTGTAAGAATGTTTCGAGAATAGGCCCCCTGGTCGTTGTAAAGTGCAGGGATGAGATTACAAATCAATGTTAATTCAAAATACTATAAATACTACGACCCACTTCCAACTAATGTGAGAACTACCCCGTCTCATTTTGCTACTAACCGCCGTTGATTTTCACCAAATATATTCATGGCCAATCAAAGTCTTCCTAACATAACGGAAATTAATTCAGTCAACTAAGTTGTTCATCAGTTGTACTGATAAAAGGCCAAACTTACATAAATCCCTTGAAATTTGTTACCATCTAACTAGGGAAACACTTCTGTGTTTAATGACAGCCTTGGCCTGCTATGCACAACCATGACCTACACCCTCATCACCTTGACTACAGTGTGTCCCTTCTGGGAAACGGCCAGGGTATCGTTTCTTGACGCTCTGCTATGAGGCCATAGTGCTCTTCTAAGCGCACAATCTCCATGTATATTAGAGAAGCTACGCGAGTCATGGTGTCATAGTAGATACGAGAACTTAAAAAATTGATACCCAGAGGCACTGTTCCACAGAACAATTGTAGTTCTGCAAGCGTCGTACTTTCTGTACGTTAGCATGGAGTTGCTAAGGAGTTCCGACTCTCGTAGCACTATGATTGTTCTGTAGGACAGGGTCAGGCCTGTACAAATACTGTGGTTAAACATCTCTACCCGTGGGGCTCGCGACAGTCTGTGTGGTGAAGTAAAGAGAAGCTATTGTTTTTACAATACAAAACAAGCAGGTCATATTCAAACAAAACAACTACATTAGTGCATCATTTTCTTATTAGTCATTCCATCTTTATCGAACATGATGGCATCATGTTATTGTTATGCTGTGAAAAGATATAAATAAAATGCAGACACTAAC
Source organism: Lepetodrilus fucensis (assembly GCA_032361325.1). NCBI lineage: Eukaryota > Metazoa > Mollusca > Gastropoda > Lepetellida > Lepetodrilidae > Lepetodrilus > Lepetodrilus fucensis. The sequence goes on from JAUTBV010078867.1 coordinate 7,011, forward strand.
AACTACTTGCAAGGATGCATGGAATCTGTGCTTTTTTTTATGAATTGCAATATTCTTGATGATAATTTCACATGCTAATAAATGGCAAGCTAATGAAATAGGTGGAGAGTTTTACATATCATAAAAGCATAGTATCGCATAAACAAGATAACAACTTATACAATAAATACTTTCAGAACATTTCTATACATTTACATTGTGTTAATTTAGATACTGTAATTAAATTAAAAAACAAAATCATGCTCTACTGCAAATAACAAACAATTAACAATCTCGGATTTAAGCTGTTCTAAAACAGTTTTCATGTAAACAATGTATAAACTGTAACACTTAAATGAATGAAAGCAACAATATATATATATTATATATATATCCTGGTATATATTTACAAAATGTACAATTTTAAGCTGTAAATTATTATGAAGAATGTCAATATTTATACAATTAAAAAGGAAACCATTCATAAATATACAGGTTATGTGTTGTTCGTAGAATATAGTGATAACACTGCATGCGTACATGCTGGAACAAATGTTTTTTCTCTCTCCCAATATTAGAAAGAAAGTCTTTACGATAACACAGGTTAACAAAGTTGACTATCACAGAGTCACAGTAAGACAGTTTTGTAACAATGACGTAATTCTTGGAATTATCAGCATTGTAAAAACTACATAAATCACCTAGTTATTGCACTGCTTCATGCCCACGTGATCAGGCTGTGCTTGAGATTTCCGGAGAAGTTCCGCAGTGAATGTGACCAATGACCTATGACACGACACAGCCGCTTAATGTCTTGGGGTCTTTGTCTGACATGGGGGCTTCCTTCTCTTTGACTTGTGGTAGAGTTTCCTCCTTCTTTTCCTCCTTCTGTAACCAAGAAATCAAATCAATTCTTACAAATTTTCGAGGCACGCGTACAGGCCAAATACCAGCATATATAGGCCATGGGTATCTTTGCTTCAAGATTAGAACTCAGAACTGGAGGCTCCGAACGCAACGATCCACCATTGTGTTAACCAGTTGCACCGCATGATGTGGAAAACATGGTGTCCATTTGCTAGCACTGTCATTGCAACAGTGTGCTATAGAATAATATCAAATTCACATGGTTGACATTCTGGGGGTATTGTAGGTTACATTTTACGGAAGGCTTTAGAAATACTAAAGAAGTCCCTGTAAAATCCTACCATGTCCACATTGACTGTCTACTGTCCTGTAAGTTCCCTTATGAAACCAGGGCTGTATTCAGGGCTGTGACGTAATTCTTTGAATTATCAGCATTGCAAAAACTACATAAATCACCTAGTTATTGCCCACGTGATCAGGCTGTGCTTGAGATTTCCGGAGAAGTTCCGCAGTGAATGTGACCATTGACCTATGACACAACACAGCCGCTTAATGTCTTGGGGGTCTTACACTACAATTACTAAACTACATTATGCTACTTTTCTACAAAGTAGTGCTTGATTGAATCATTTAGTTGGAACATAGCAGGAAATCGGTTTGTGCATGCATCCAGTCCAGTAGCTTCATGCTTGGAACTTTCCTACATTTCCCTATAAAAAACTACGGGGCCCAGACACGTAGTGAAAAGTAGTACTACATATGCTGGCTGAACGCCTTCCATAGAACTAATAGCACTATGTAGATATAAGTAGTGCAACCTGAATGCACTCCAAGCATACCTAAATTGTGAATTAATTATCTATATCTAGTAGCGTAATGAAGCGCGTTACAGTCGCACTAACAAGCATGTGACAAATTCATGGTGATTAAAGATCTTTACCGTTCCTGGTTTTGGAGCCATTTTGACATCAAATTTATTGTAAGCATCGACGTCCCACAAAGGGTTGAGAGAAGGAGGACTGTATTTCTCTGGTTCCACCAGGCCGTACGTCGCTCGTAGTTCTAGGGTTGGTGGATCGAACGCCACCTTGTGGTGGTATCTGGAGAAAACACCACTGTGATTAGAGATAGACATACCATAGTGAGTTTAACATCGCTGCAGGAATCTTTCACCCATTTGCGCCGATGCATACCGTAGCATTAATGATATAATAATAGTGTGTTGAGAATAGCTCTATATGCCTACAATACCTGGAGTCATGTGTGAATAGTTATCATTCAGGGTCACGTTTTACAAATTGAGATTGTCACAATGAGTCGTAACTTCCCTAATTTGTACGATTTATAATGAACTACAACTCTTATTCCAATACCATTTTTTACCTAACATTGCCCAAATCTGCTGGAATAAATGCACTGCTCATTTGGGCATCTCTGGTTGCCTTCAGCAGGGAAAGGGTTAAACCATATTTATGATACCACTGTGTACTTACATTAAACCATTTTCCCTCTCGCACTTTTCCAATGTCCTCTTGACGACTGGACCAAGTTTCCTGAAGAACAGATGATCGGCCGGCCTGGCTGTGGTGCCGGCTCCCTTGGTGGATGCATACTCTCTACACATCACTCGCGCCTTCTCGTACACTGCCGGACACGTGAGATAACAACAGCTGAACATCGGGGATCTCAATTTGAATAGGCCTCAATGTCTCAAAACAAGCTTGAGTTTGTTCTTATCCATGTTACACGAGTCCATGGGAGAAATCTCAGCTGAGCAAAATCTCAAAGTTTGTTTCGAGAAATCGGGCCCAGAGATTATGAAACATTTCTGAGTATGATTTCATATTCAACTCAGAATGTTGTTCATAAAACGTCATGTTTTTTAGCATAGCACGTGAGATGAGCACAAAAAACGTACTCAGAAAGGTTTCGTAATCTCTGGGCCAGGTCTCAATTTTTCACGACTTATTTATTTATTTCAATATCGTTTAAATATTAGATACATACATTATTGTTGATGATAATTAAATATATTAAGGAACAGACCAAAAATAATTGCTAGAAGCTTGTTAGAAATGATCAGATTTCTCATTGCTGATCATCGCTTATGGGTGAAAGATTTTCACAGCAACAAATCAATAAAATGTTCACGGCTGATCTTATTAATAAAGCAATGGTAAAATTTGCTAACTTGCTACACTTTCTCTCAGACCACGTATGGCATCTCCACATTTATCCTGTGACAGCAGTGTTTCCCCGTTGTAGGAATGTGCCTGAAATATATACTTCTATAAAGTTGATGTATACACATGAGATAATTACATGAGATAGGTTTACAATGGTACAGTATATTTGCAATGTGAACACAGTACTTCATCATTGTAGAAATGCATATACAAAATTGCTGTATACACGAGACAGCGAAACACACTTACACAAGACAAGTAAAAGTTACACTTGAGCTGGAAGTACTTTCGCCACTTGCCGACCACCTTGACGTCCAAACTTGCCAGGACATCGTCTGAACACAACGAAACAAGGTCTGTTAGTCATAGAGAGATTTACATCAGTTCAAGACCACCTGAACACAAGAGAGATTTACATCAGTTCAAGACCACATGAACACAACAGAAACATTGAAAAATAATATCAATAATTCCATAGTAATATATACACTTGTTGGTCAGGTCCACTAGTTTAATATTCTGTTCATAAATGTAATACTCACCATGTTAAGCATAGAATTCGATGAGAGTTCAAGAGCTTTCCTAGAGAAGATTGATGTAAAACACACACCTGCTTTTTGGTACATCTGTCCAGTCTCGTTGGCCAGAGCGGCTATTAGACTGTGGTTGTGTTTCATCTCGATGGCTCTCGCTATCGTAACTGCAAACACAGAACCAGCATTCTAACAATGCAAACCAAGAGTAACATGCTTAACATGTTCCATGCTGAAGGCAACCAGAGATGCCCTAAATAGCAGTGCCTGTACCTGAGTCTAGCAGGGAGAGGGTTAATAGTAATGAATGCACCACCAGAGAAAGGCATTCAGATAACGGGATTTGCCCGTTAACCCTGTCATGTTGGAGTCAACCAGGGATGTAATATTGAACTGTGATAGTGCCACCAGCAGAACAAGGGTTAAATAGTTACTGTTACATTGATTGATTGATTGATTGAATTAATGTTTTACGTCATGGCGGGAATATCTCACCCATAGGCGATGACAGTTACTGTTACAGACATGGCAACAGACAATTATGATTTCAGTGGAAAACAAGTCCGGGGTCTGCAGGCTGTAAACACCAAGCCACATCCAGTGCAAATAAATCGACCCCTGCATAAATAAATAAAACATTTTCAAGGAGCCAAATAACATTTTAACGAAATAAGTATTTGCAAAATTACATTTTAAGGAGCCAAGTATTTCCAAAGGTTTTCCAAACATATAATAGTAGTCAATAAATAAAAAATGTACACATTGCCAAGCACATTTGTCACCTACAAAAAAAAAAGTACATAATATAACAGTATTTAGTGCTACCTGTGTGGAATTAAACTAGAAAACCTGACAGCAGAACTTGAAGTTTAAGCTAGCAATAAATTGGTCTAGCAGCCTGAATACACAAGTGTGTTACCTTCCTGTGCCTCGGCAGTACACTGGTGGATGTACGCGTCCAGAACTCTGGCGTCCGTGTCCGTCCCCTGCTCATCGTTGTCCGGAAGCTTTGGAACCAGCTCCTCCTGGAACACACGGTCAGTGAATGTCATAAAAACAATAGATTTCCAACATAGTAGCATCATATATTTTGTTGAGATTCCATGCATTATTTTCACAATATTTTAGTAATCTGGGGCCGGATGATTGAAGCCTGGCTATCTTAACGTGAAGCTTGTACTAAACCCTATGGAGGCAGCTACTTTAACAGTCTGTTAAGGCTTAACCGGGCTTCGAACAACTTGACCCAGGAAGTAGTATGTGATGACCCATTACAACTAGACCATCTGTACAAATGTACAAAATGACCCACGAGCTACAGATGGTGCTGAGGAAACGAGGGATTCAATCCTTCATATTCTACCGTACCGCCCCATAGTCAAGTACAAACTGTAAACTGGAATACCCCCTCCCAATAGAGTATCAGTGCAAGCTGTTGGTGGATCGTACCTTGATATACACAAAGAGGCCAGATGCCACCTTCAGACACTTGTGAACTTCCTTGGCCTCGTCCATATCTGGACTGGAAACACGAAATAGTAGACAGTAATTAGCCAAAGAAAGATGATCAGAATTAGTAAATTAGTGATGCATTTTGCATGTGTTTTAGACAATCATTTAATGTGTGTGTGTGTATTTGATTGAATTATAACAATGAAACTCACTCGTCCTTGGCTGCAAGTTTTGCGGCATGCTTAGTGTACCACAATGCAACATTGATTCCCATGCATGTCAGCTCATACAAAGCATCATTGCGGCATCTGGAAAATGATTGGTTCAACTATCATGATCATTTACATCAATGCTGCAAATAGTAATAAGTAGATAGTTTTCTCAAATGTACCATGTTCACAAGATAAAAATTACTTATCCTGAAATAGTATTGTCTAACTTGTCTACAGTGGACCATGACATTATTAGTAATAATGCCAACTAAAATCATATGTCTATGTAAAAACTAGAAATTGTCCTGGGATGTCAAATGTTACTTGCTGTGAGCATGTTGAGTGAACGTAACAGTATACAATAGTGCCTAATTAGCTCTGGAGCCTAGCATCACCAAATGACCGTCCCAGGACACCCATACGTACTAATTCATCATGACGATGATAATAAGTATAATATCAGGATTTGCAATTTAACACTCGCCCGGACCATTTCTCTCAATAATAAAGGTATCCTAAGGGCAAGTAGAAATTCCTGCAATAATGTAGTTAAATGTTATTAGTGCTGATTCAGGGTTAGAAGTTCCCACTCGCCCGGCAGCCCGTTATGGGCGAGTATCTTTTTATGGAAATCGCTCTTCTTATATGACTTACTAGTCCGTTGGCTTGTACAAAATTGTAAATCTTTGCACTAACTTCCAACCCTGCTGGTTACAAGTAAAGAAACTGATGTTGATAATATTCAAACTTTACATTGTTGTATTCCCCAGCAGTGTGTTGGTCCACTTGTATTTGATGATCTTCCTCAGCTTGTTCTCAGGTTCGTCCTCCTTGACTGGCAAGTACAACCCCAGCAGCAGGGAGAAGTACTCGGAACTCGCCTTCTCAATGACGTCCTTCTCATGGTTGGGATCAGTCAGGAGTTCCAGCAGTTTGTTACGACTCACTCTCAGGTCGCTGGTGGCAAATAACAATGGAACAGACATTAATTAATTACCGTAATGACAATGATTCTTATATTTGAAGTCATGATTACGGACTTAAATTCATTAACAATACGGCTTATGTGATCATGTTAAAAGACTTATACATCATGATAGCTTTTAAAGCATCAACTAAAAATCTATATTAGCTTCATCTTTGACTAGCTCAACCTATCAATATAATAAAATAGTAGGCCATGTCTATGACAGGGTACTGTCATTGCATTATAAACTGCTGAACCATGTCCATGTTAAGTTCTTTAAAAAGATTTTAGATGCATTATCTGATTATTGGAGGACCAATGGATGATAAATAGGCTGTTAAGCATAGTAGTAACAAAGCAACGTTGTACTATCACATAAATGCTTCCCTGTAACTAAAACAAACAAACTAAATTATCAGTCAAAGATCAGCTGTGTACCTGCTGACAAGTTGTCTGCTGAAAATGAGTCAACAAAGATGTCTATTTATTCACTTATACGTCTTAATGAAACGTACCATAATAGCGTTGAGTAAATATAGAAAACGTATCGCACTTCATTTACCTGAATATTTTTCTGGTTTTATCGTTGGTTGACACGCCATGGAGCTCAAATGTGACTGGAGCTGTTGCCTTCAAAGGATTTCGATGAAACCAGTACGCCATTTTTGTTTTGATCCTCGCATACGGAAGTAGGTAGTAAGGGAAGTAATCGCGTGTGCTTCATGTCAATATTGTTTGACCATTTCGGGTTCGAGTCGATTAATAGAATCGGTTGGTTTTTTTAGCTTTATAACCAATGATGAATCTGATGTTATTTTTATTATATACTTTGTAAATGTACTTATAGATTGGATAAATCTAGTTTTCAGAACCTTCAAAATACTTGTCAATGTGTTGGACAAAGTTGCTTAGTCTCCATTAATTATTGCATCTGGTGCGATGATCTAGAGGACTGGGAATCGTTTTTCGAAGCTCTCTTGGCCTCTAAGGGACCATAGCACTCTCATAGCAATGTATTAGCTATCGGCAAAGAGAGTGCTATGGTCCCTTAGTGTCTAAGAGAGCTTTGAGAAATGATACCCAGGATTTCTGGACTACCAATGGGTGATTGATACTGTATTTGTATATATTTGTACCGGTTCTTATCTGTATGGGTTATATGTGTACATTATACTTGGGCCATAGTTATTTGACTCCCTGGTTTATGGATCCACCAACCCGATTTGTTTCCATTTTGGAAAATACAAATAATTATTCTTATTATATTCTGCCAACAGTGTACTGGCCTTTAAACAAATTATAAATATTATAGTGAAGGAACAAGTCATCATACTGACTCTGTGGTGTAAAGCATAGGATGCCTGCCCAGAGTGAGGAAGGTTGGTGAGTCAAACCCTGACCACAACATATCAAAAGACATTAAAAGATGGTAGTTGTTGTCCCCCTGCTTGGCCCTCTGCATTAAAGGGAAGTATACAGCAGCGGCTGGCCGGTTCAGAGTCGGCTTAAAATGTCTGAGTGGGATATCCTTGTTAACTGCAACATTGATATTACAAGTGAGCTAGCACTATAAAAACGGATGAAAATCTAAACAAAAACATTGACTGCTCTCCAGCTCCATGCTGTGATACAAATGCATCAAGGAGGCATCAGTTTGCAGAAATCAGCTAAAATGGAAGGCGATTGTCAAAGCATTTAACAGGCATGCACGCGCACGCACACATTGTTCGAGTCCATAAATGGAACCTGGATTTTTTAGCTTCATAATGAATTATGAATCTGATGTTACTGGTAAATAGGCATAACAAAGTCAACTTAACATAACAATTACTGTTATTGACAAGCAGTGTTTCTAACAATGCTTGACAATTACATTGATCAATTTATATTTATGTCAACATTCATAACCTCCAATATTATTTTGACTGGCCATAATTATCACAGACAAATCTGTAAAGGATATAATAACTATGGCCTTATGTGCTGAAATATATTTATTTATTCTATAGATAGTATTCGTTATAATGATATGCTGCTTTGCCAAATAAATCAAATTAAATCTCTCTTGAATTGTGCATTTTTGGAAATGATAATTTTAGACTATTGCTGTTAAATTCATTACCCATTAGTAACCCTAATAATGTTCCATAGGCAACCGGTTATCTCTGATATGGCCATATATTATATTTTACACAAACATTACTAAATCCATGCTAACTACTGTTCAAGCAACTTTCCTCTGCTGAATTAGCGACTAGCCCACTGTAGTTAATCAAAGCTTCCTCTTGTACTTGGTGAGTGAGTGAATATAGAGTTTAACGTCGCTGCGGGAATCTTTCACCCATTTGCGACGATCCTCTTGTACTTGGTGTATGTGATCATGATTGCATGTGAACAGTGAACAGTGTAGTTAACAGCAGCATCCTGTTCATCAGAACCTGCAGTGCAGTTGTCCTAGGTTATGTGTGATTGCAGGTCTCCTGCAACAATATTTCCCAGAGGTGTTTCAGGTTTCCTCCTGCTGTAATCCAACAAATAATACTACTAATAATAATAATGTGTATGTGAAATATTATTCACTGTAAATATATCACCTTTCTTTTCTGTCAACTATTTTACATATGCTGGTCATACATGACCATCAGTTCAATAATAACTGTTTTTGTAGCTCTATATTGTGCCATATTAAGATTTTCATGTTTCTTATTGGCACTATATAGGACTGGTATTAACCCTCTCTGCTGGTTTAGGGGGACTTGGCTCTTCAGGGCATCTCTAGTTGCTTGCAGCATCGAGAGAGAGGGTTAATTTAAACTGCCAACTAGTCAATAGGCACATCCATTCTCCAGTGTTGAAATCGATCATCTGGGTAAATGAACAACAGTAGACGAGAGTGTTATGATATATTTATTTCATTCTGTGAAGGACTTGCAGGGCTCTACCACAGATTCCTGTTACTATTAACATAATTTACATAGTATGGAACAGAATGAAGGAGGCGATACTGAGACACCAGCAGCCATGATATAGATGAGTAGGTGACACATGATCACACATCAATGCAAATCTAACAGTTGCCATGGCCCACATCTCTATAGTAACACTTTCCACTGATAAAACACTTCCATGAACGACTCAACAAAATAAACAGACTAATTTATACCCAATGTGGGAGGGGGTTGTTAACACATGATCAAACATCTTTTACATACTCCCTGTTGAAAATGAATGAAGATGTACGTTACAATCAAAATAATATGCCTTTGCTAAACGAGACAAGATGAAGTACTTAAAATAACTTGCCAAATAATTTATTCATGGAAAAGAATTTTTTTTCAAAAAGTAAAAAAAGAGAATAAATAGACCCAACATTCTTTCAACATGATTATGTAAAAATAGTTGTCTTTCTCGACTCTTACAAAACTAGAAAAATACCTGAAGTTGTTGGCAAGTTATTTTGGAAGATAATGCTGTAAATGTTTATGTCCAAATGGTCAAAAGTTGAAACGACTACAATGTACTTCAATTCATCTAATTGCTCCATACAGTCCAATTACTCACAATGATTATTTGTTAAATATAGTTATTACTGATAAACTTGCATCTCTATGCACATTGGTGTCGATATAAATAGTTCTGTACATATATATAGATGACAAGGGAGTATGTTACTGACGGTATGTACTCGGTGAGACAAGTATTACACAGGGTGTACATCGCAGGTAATCCATGTCTCTTCATCTTCACAGCTAACTGTTAGTCTATTACTGTTACTGTGACAATGTGTACAAAACAATGCATTTAAATATAACTTAAATAACACATTACATTCATTAGGAAAGGTAGATTAGGTTTCATATGTTCTATGTTTTTTCAAGTAATGAAACAATCCATTTTTAATAAATATGAGATTTGAAAATAGGATGAAAATATTTTTAATTGATGTCTTTTTTTGTAAAATTGTATCAAAGACTGGATTATGAATTTGTTGATAAACAAACTGTGAAAATGAGTGACCGACATTAATTACGTTTCTCTTCACAAATGTTCCACATACCGGGTATATCTACTATGCATGTTTTGGTCTATATACAAACTACTCTTAATGTATAACTATATTGCCATCATTTCTTGAGCATTAGGATAGGAATGGAAGGAAAGTTAATTGTCATTTGACGTCATTATCATCAGGAGCCCAATGTCCCTACCAAAAGGAAAAATATTCACTAACTTTCTAATTGAAGCCAATGTGTCGTCATTTATCTTGAATTTTCATAACCGAAGCAGTAAAATCAATACACTTAATAAAAATGGAAAACATTATGGGGGATAATGAAACATATGGAAAATAAGAAAAATATTTACCATCTCGCAGTACAATTATGTCAGCTAACAGTATTTCATAAATCAGTTCTCAAGCTTTCTTACACACTATTGACTAGCTAGAACAAAGCATCAACAGCTGTGAAAATACTGATCAACTTGACAACCGAAAAGAAAGTAATGGTAACCATTTTGCAATGGAAAATACTTTTAAAGAATTATTTCGGTAATACATGTATACAATTAGTACAATAAATAGCGATGATCTATTGCAAAGAAATTTAAATTCTACGAATTAAATCATGAATAACCAGCCAAAATACATGAAAATGCTTTATAAAAGTGAGAGTTATTATTTTGCTTTTAAAAAAAGAAATAGTATCTTGATTTCAATTTAAAAGCCATTAAACACTTTCCTTTTTCTCCATAGTTTCACACAGTAGGACGCCTGTGTACAATCATCTGAAGCCTACAACTGAAAGCAATATTAGGCCTGGTAATAAACATATCATCAACTCACCTTGGCGCCATATTGGTGGGAAGATATCCAAATTGTGTTCGCGTAATACACACTGTAGATAATTTTAATAATAGCCAAGACCACAACGAGAAACAAGCAAATGACAAGAAATTGTACAACTCAATTTGATAATGAATGTTTGATGTCGAGTGTAGATGATACAGTAAGCATGATTATGCAAATGATAATATTAAATGAGATCTAAAATGATAATCAATTTACTGTTTCATCCAGGGGATAATAATGAGCAAAACTGTACCCAAGTTACTTCTTACTTACTTTTTCCATGAGAAAAGAAATAACTTATTATAATCAATGAAAAGAATAATGCAAGCTTGCCCAACTATGCAGCCCTGGATGATTCAGCAACGACTATTTGCTGGTCGACATCTAGGAACACAGAAGGTTCACAATAGCTGGTTTGAAATAGATCTCTCCACACTGATCCAAACTGAGCAGACATACCTTACTTCAATGGAACATACCTTACTTCAACGGAACATACCTTACTTCAACAGAACATACCTCTACTTCAACAGAACATACCTCTACTTCAACGGAACATACCTTGCAGTGTCTGTATTTCTTCTTCTTTTAAATATTTATTGTATTGCAGTATGAATAATAGGAAGCAGATAGAATCATGTTTGCCATGTTAAATGTTTAATACAAAATTAACTCGCAATATGGAGTCGCCTATGCAAACATTACACAAGCTGGCCGAGGTCTCCAAGAACATGCTGTAGAAAAGTTAAGGTGTCATTTACATGTGCAAGAAAAGGTCCTGCTTTGAGCACTATGGTCACCAACACCTGTTAATAAATAAACATCCAAGTTCTACTGGTCAGAAATCACGACCCGGGCATGGGGGATTGCGATGACATTTTACACAAGAAAAGGTTTGCTCTTTAGCAATGTAGAAATACAAAATATCACAACAAGCACGGGAGTAGGCCAGGTATTCATGTACACGTACAGGCAACGTCACATTCTGATTTCACACAAGTAGTAATTGAAATAAGATATTCAAATTAAATAATGTAAGTGTACATCATGGACAATATATGGGTCGTGTTGTCAGAATACCTTTTTTTTTTTTCAAAGTCAATTTTGAATACAACATTTCCAATCTCCATACAGCAACACACACACACACACCACTTATTACACACACTTATTGGCTCCATGCTACACCCTCAGTGCAAAAGTCGAGATGGTCTTAAGGTTATTTTTAAGTTTGTGAAACACCACCCAGTAAAGTGACCCCAATGCGAAAGTTGAGCATTTACTACAAGGCTTGGTTAACTCTCTCCACGCTGAAGGCAACCAGAGTTGCCATAAATAGCACTTGCATATGCCTATTCCAGCAGGGAGAGGGTTAAACAAAGTTGGAGAATTTTCAAAACATATCTAGATCTCGTCTTACCCTTGATTTGTTTTTCCTTCTAAAACATTGTCAATACTTCATATAACTTTTCAAAGAAATCCCATTAGAAGCATTACTCTTCCACTTTAGCTTACCGGCCACCGACTTTAGCTTATCGGCCACCCACTTTAGCTTATCGGCCACCCACTCACTATATTTTACTTCCTATCTGAAATAGAAACTTGTCAAGATCATTGCTAAGAGAGTATACAATACAATCTCCTGTATAATTAATTATTTCTTGCAATCTGTAATTTTGTAGAGCACTGTGAGAACACATACCGTAGAAACTAAACTTGGATTTGCAGAAGACACCAATGGCTTAGATTGTCAAAATAACAGCATTTCAGAAAATACAGTTTTTGGTATAGTTTGAAAACAACCTGGCAGCCTAGCTGAAATACTCTCACAGACATTGTGCCATTCCTCCAGTTTGTATTTACAGTGGTTATAACAATATTATACATTAGAGTGATGAGCATTATTAATGTGTGATCTCATAAAACTAACAAAAGCAGCCTACATCAGTGGAAGCTGAATAACAAATGCTCTACAGCATGGAGACTGGCATCTTTATTATTCTTTTATTAAAATTTTAAAAAAGAAAACCGGCAGTCCTTGCTTACACCTATTGTTTTCAGAAGATCTTCTTCCCTCAAAGTCTTCGTCACAAACCTATTTACTTATCTATTGCTGAAATTTAATGCGATCTTGAAGCATGTGATAGCAGTTGAAAGTGTGACCAACATCCATCAAGTGCAACCAAAACATGACAACATCCATGTTTGGGGCTACTAGACAACAGGGTAATAGCCCTTGATGCATGATGCATTTTTCAGTTTGGTTTCGCACTAATGTTAAAGAGTTCCAAGGAGATGGAATGGTGTGTTGATATGAAATGGATAATGTTTACAACAAATCATGTAGATAAAAAAAAAAGGACTGAACTTTCTTTTGATATTTTATCACGGATATCAAGAGAAAATTGAATGCTTTATACAAAGCAAACTTATGACAAGCAGTCCACTCTCATATTTATGTTTGACACAGGATGACATTATTATCTCCCCTGGTAGTCTGTGATACCATAACAATTACTACGACATACAAAAGACTTCAAAACAATATCTCGCTAGTCCCATTTATCGCTACTATCATTCTAACAAGTAATTTACAATAAAAATGTATACACAGTATGAGGAAGAAGTATTTTGATGAGTCTGTACAATTTGTACACATTATACAAAATAAAAACAAGTCTCTGATTCAGCTTCATACCACGAAGCTTAGTACAGTATTGGACATATAATATATAGTTACCTAGGAAACATACACCAGCGGCGTCTTCTCACGACCCATCGCAAGATTACGACATCGCAACATAACCAGGATTGCACTTTTCAAGAATCATTGTAGCCGAGATTCCATTTAAACAAAATGACAGCTACAAGTTATCACAACGGTTTGTGAAAGCCTGTACAAAATCATTAATTTACGATGTTGTAAGCTTAGAAGGGCACATGAGAACCGTGACTGGGCCAGGGTTTGGTATCATATTAACCCGGCGAAACACGACAGGAGGATACATATCACCAGCTAGGAGTCCGTGCTTGCACCGAGAGTCTTGTCTCAGCACATCCATACAACATTAAAGTTTCAGTTCATTCGCAATTTTGGATGCAATGTTCTTAAAGCCTATAGAGGTGCCCGAGATCCGTTTGAAGCGCACTCCATTGAGAGAAAGCCGGGGGAGCTTGCACACCTCCATTTCCCACTGCACGAGACTGTCCGTGTTGGGATCGCCATGAACACACAGTAACAGGAACTTCTCCCTTTGTTCATAGTCGCAATTGTTTGCGTCCAGCACCTTTCGAATTTCCTTCATCATGTCATTGGGGTCCATGGAACTCGTCGTTTTCATGCTCCACGTAAATCTCAACGAACGCGGCTTAACCGCTTCACCATCCCTAGTCTCACTCACTGACCTGCGGAACAATTTGCTGAAAATTAGAAAAACAAGCAAATGCACAATTAATGGCCAACCCTCTCTCACGGAGTCTGATCCTGTTTTTTTGGGTTTTTTTGTCATCCAGTAAGAATGTGTGTTAGATAGGTGTATATCCCAGCAGCTCACCAACCAATCAGGATACTGGAGAAAGACACAGGGGTGGGAGGGGAATCTAAGGCTACTAGGAATTTGTTGGTCGAGTATCACGTGCAGTTACAGCATGCCATCTAGTGGCCAACTCAACATGCAACACACAACATGTATGACATGCAACTGACAATTACTGTACGGTCTTATCCTTACGAAAAGGTTCTCAAAAACTGATCGCTTCCATATTCTGTCATTATTTTGTTATTCATTTGCTATATGACTTTGTCTCAATAAAATTAATAAAATAATAGATAATGTTATATTCGAGTTTTTAATCTCAAATTAAATATAATGAAATTGGATAGTATATCAAATTAAACTAATCCTTTGTGAGCAACAGTGAATTTTGTGTGTGCTTTTTCTACACCAGTGATTGAAATACATTTTGCATAGAGCATTTAAAAAATATCAAGAAAATATCATAAATATTGATATGAAGAAATATTTTCAGAGTTAAACATGCTAATATGTAGGGTTTCATGCAACTAGACAAGTTGGATAATATGGTATAGATAGATAGAAAACTGAAGACGGTGACACAGATTTGTGGTGTGAATACGAGGGAATGAACAGAATATGAAGATGATTCTTCAACATCCTACATCTTGAGCATTTCAAGTCAGAGATGGAACTAAACAGATGACATTTCAGAAATGTAAAAGTTGGCAAACACTGAAGAAATTTTGAAGTTGGCGATGTAACGAAATAGATCCATGCATGGTATGGGGGGAGACTTTGATGAGACGACTGTGATAATGGTTGTACGTACACAGCACATTCAAGAAGAGGAGTTCACATGTTGCCAAAATACCGAATACAAGTCTGCTGAGATATAACTGTCGGACAAAAAATAAATGTCCTTGTGAAATTGCATATGCCGAACTTCAGACTGAATTCGGTGAAATGAGGGTTGACGTAGATAACATTTTATCCAGAACTCTAGGCCAGTTAAAGATATGTATGGAGTAATTTCATGCAATACATTACCTTGTTACATGTTATATATGGTATCCCCATAATATAATGAGGGGGGTGAAAACCTTGATAGTCTGTGGACGAATTTCTCTTATTCAGTTTTCAAAGTTGTCAAGAAAAGTTACCTGGTTGATGAAGTAAAAAACGATGGAATATTTTTGACCATTACCATGAGAAAGCTGACCACAGACATCATGGTTAGAATAGAAGGTTGAGGGATATTGAAGACACAAACACACATGGAACTGTGATACTAGTAACATCACTTCACACGTAGGAATGATATGCACAATGAGATGACTGAAAATAAATTAGGATACAGGTTTTCTGTATCTGGTTTGGGTATACGGTAAATGGATGTATCACTATCGCACTCAAAATAATAACATTGGAGAGAAATAACATAATTGGAGAAAAAATAAATTTAAACAAGATTTGTAATCATCAGCTGCACAATACAATCTGAAAATAATGGGGGTTCCAAGCATAATGTTAATTAAGGCTTTTTTGCTTATTATGAACTGAAACACCTTTCAGAAAGCACTTTCTAAACTTGTCCTAAAAGATATTGTTTGAATGTACTTCATATTAATTTCATGATGTTTGTTGTTGATTTCCCAAGAAGATTTCAGTTTCAGTCTTAAAGATAATGTCCAAAAATACAACTATTTAAACATTCAGGTAAAGAATTTCTGGATGCAACAATGCATTATACTGTACATGTATACAAACCATTATGCTAAAACATCAACAGTGGTATCATTGTACAACCCAAACCAGATCCTGTATGATAAAAGTCTGTGCATGATAATATCTAAATGGTCACCGAGAAACTGACATTGTGTTAGGAATTGGAAGGTGCAAGTTCTATAAGTGCAGCTTCTAAGTTCTATTTGTTAGGAGATACAGGACAAAAAGTTCATATGCGTACAATATAATTTAGTAACATCATGCAATCAACATCCATTGACTTTGTTATTACAGAAATATTAGCCATATTGAACATGAGAAATGCTCACAAATAGTTACTAAATCTTGGGTACATATTAGGCTAGTAATTTTTCAGTCATTTAATATTTTCCAGACAATAGTCGAGGTTACAAACACAAACCCCCCCAAAAAAAACACCCAGTTACTGTAAATTCAAAAGCTAGAGCAATATACCCAAGATTTACCCCCATATAATTTCATATTTCAATAACATGTAATGCACATGGAAATTTACAAAATGTTGAAATGAATCATATGCCATGATGATAAATGAAATATGAAACAAATTACATTTTGTGAACAAAGAGTCCTTTCAATGACTGGTGATTGGGAAAGATGAAATGGAAAAAGTGGAGGTCAAAATGGAAATAAAAGCAGGAGAAATGTAGATGAAAACCAAGAATGTAAAATATCAAACCAAGAAAGGCATGCAAACAATGGAATGGTAACAGTAGGTGATAGAAACAAAAGATGTAAACATGTAGAAATGCTCCATGGGACAAGTAGGGCTGGAGTGTCAACTAATACGAAACGAGTGAAGAAATTCAACATCTAGTTCAACACCGGCCATGATAGTCGAGCATGAATTACTAGCATAACGTCTAGTTTATTGTTTGGTCAGTATTGGACCTATGCATAAAAATAAAAAAATCTAAATAAATATCAGAAAATCCCAGAATATTCACAATAAAGTGGATTTATTAAATATAAAAATAAAACATAGGAATATTTGCTAGGGAAATTGTAACCTTATAATTGAAAATTAATGTAATGTGTAGAAATGCAATTACTATATATTAGAAATTTAAAACATTGCAGTTTGGAAACATTGTATGTTAAAGCTGTATGTCTTCTTGGTTTCTAGTAGTTCTGAAAAACCCATCAAGCCAACCCACACTAATATACAGAGTATCTCTTGTTTTATATATGTGCTTAGATACCATAACAAAACAAAAGAGAACACATGAATCAATTCAGGTACGAGCTGAAAGAAGTAATTTTATCATCCAAAGTATTCCTGTCATGTCAAGACATGTACTTAAATCTTAACAAGCCAAGCAAATAATAATTAGGTTCAGCAGGTAGTTTCATGTTTATCTGCAGTTGGGACTACATGACACTGAGTTGTCGTGGCTCTGAGCTGTCACTCTGACCTATGTTAGTAGAGGGAAAGGTGGGAAGAACTTGGATACACAATTCAGGTATAAGCCCACCTTACTATTCAATGCTTAAACCTCCTTTCTGGAGGCCGCCGAGGTCGTCCTTTTGAACATGTATTTTGATCAATCAGGGAACAGGATACTATCATACATTCTTTATTTGTTTGTGAACATTGCGGTATAAAGCCACTTTCAAGATTTGTTCACTTACATTACGGCTTGTCAGTTTAAGGATGGAGGAAACCCACAACATCCGTGTTGAATGTTGCAGTAAACCTGTGAGCACTAGCTGATACTGACAGATACTATTAATTCAGTGTTAAAACCAAGGCACACTTTCATGAAGCTCTTGCTAATCACAAGACCAAGTAGGTGATATTCATCACGATCTATTTGAGATTCTTACAAAACGGTTATAGTGGATATACAAGACCTTCGTGGAAAGGTACCCAGGACTACAAAAAAATAACGTCAGTACCAAATAAAAAGTATTGTTTTCTACCTACCATATTTTGTATTGATATTTTTATACAGGATAAAAAGTATATAATGATTTGTTTCTTCTAAATTTTACTTACAACTATGACCAAATTTATGACCATCCCACATCCTCAGCTAACCCCAGTTTAACAGTTCCCAAGTATGAATGAACAAATCAAAATAAAAACTGAAAAAAGCAAATTTTAATTATGTGAGCCTCTTACCTAACTTTCACCATCTTCAATGTTAGTCAATCTGTATCACAAAACATTGTTGATAAATCTTGAAACGAAAACAGGTCCAAGTAACAATGTTTGTATTATTAACCCTCTTACTGCTGATATCAACTTGAGCTGCCCTACACAGCAGACTATTGATCAACCCAGCATTGAGAGAGTTAATTACCTAGTCTGGTTAGTGAAGATAATTTTCGACTACGCACATAGCTTTAAATAGCATGTGACTAGATGGGCTTATACCTCAGTGAAAATTGAAAAGAAAATGAAAGAAACTAATCTAGTCAGAAAAGTAACGAAAGGACAAACTATATCCATTGAGAAAAGCTTGGATTAGTAATGCCTACCCACCACTAAAGCATACTACGATAATTATGAGGTCAGAACCGAGTTACAAGTCTAGTAAAGTCTAGAATATACATTTAAATTTGTAATTAAATTTACAAAAACGGGACAATATATTATTAGCCTTTGTTTTCTTTTAAACGGTGGTGTTGTTGTTATACAGTATTTGTATTTATTTATTTAATATTGTAGATTTATTGACATTTTCTTTAAAATAGATATTAGTTGATGTCGGTAGTCATGAATATGATTTGGACTAGGAAAAGGCCTATTTATATGACAAATATTAATTATCAAAATTTGAGAGAAAATGTTAATTTGAGCGAGAACATAGAAGAAAAGTACTCCTGTTTCAACATAATTCCTGTTGTTTTGGGTGGTAAATTAGACAGGCTTTGAACAGAGGAGTAAAACAACAAGTGTGTGCAGATGGCAGCAAGCATTAGGAAATGCATGTAGGATGTATGGCGGTTCTCGATGGGCTTACCACTGGTTTGTTGTTGTTGTTGTTGTTGTTGGTGGTGGTGGTGGTTTCAAAACAAATATTACGCTACACAAGTAGGATGCGAGAGCCAGATGATCACTTACATGTACTTTGCTGCGGGGTTCCGTTTGTGACGAACAGTGGTAGTAGTACTAGTACTAGTAGTAGTGGTGGTGGTGGTGGTTGCGGCGGTGCTGGGCTCCAGCTCGGGCTGCCCATCAGCTCTGAATTGCGAGCAAAACCATGGAATACATACATTACTTCCTGACTACTTAGAGGATGGATGCTGTCCAGCATCTGGGTACGATGTCACCACACTGGCCACAATCAACTCGGACGAGCTGATGCATCGTCTACTAACTTTTAGCATCTTTTAGTGGTATCATTTCTTCCACTAAGTATTGAAAAAGACAGCATAGGTATTAAAGTTGGTTGTTCTTCAAACAAGTCTTTTATTGGTAAAGTTGGTTCCAGAAACATTCAATAAGTATATTGAATATGGCCATGAAATGTGAAGCAAATATGTGCACAAATGTTGTTTATGATTAAATTGTTAATGGCTTTTCATTTATTATGGTTTATGGTAATCAACAGAAGTTATTTTTCAAAATGCATAAATACCAACTTGAATTTTAGTTTATTAACACATTTTCGCATCTAGTATGAGATAATTTAATTAAGAAAATAATTAGCTCATTAAGGATTTCAGTGTTTGGTGACTGACCTAGACTAACATTATTCTAAAAATGTATATCAATATCAAAACATGGCATGTATTCATAATATAGTAGTGGTAGTTTTAGTGACCGATACAACAACAGAAACATTGTCAGCAAAGTAGTAATTGGAGGACCTTTAAGGAAAGTCCATTTTGAATGTGCAATTGAAGTGAATATTTGCCATACTGAGCTGTAAACACTGTGCGTGAATAGGGCCTGTGTTGGGAGAGTTTAGATATCTCGGGCAATTCACGGGTAGAGCATGCATCAACAGTGTCATAAGAATGGTGTGACAATAATTTCATACTGACATAACTGTTTAATAAGTAGCTAGGTGGATAATACAAAGGATTATCATTCATGATTATTTTCTTCAAGGTGAAATGTCCTAATATTGTTATATTAATGCTTGGTCTGTATGTATGTGTGTGTGTGCGTGTGTATGAATATCTGCATGTGCATACGATACATAGCTATTTCTCTTGTTGGGCTTATGAACGCTACATGACTACGCCAAGTTGGACAGTGTGCAGCAGATGCACAAAAGCGCATGCACCGCCGTCCAATTACATTACGTCCAACTGTGCATGTTGTGGATTAGTGGTACATGAAGCATACTGGCCAAACATCCATGCAAACATCCTTACCGAGATGGAATGCCCAACTAGCCTTCAAAGCCAGAAACTCGTGTGCCTACAGTGACATACCTATCACCCATTCTCGCTATTTATCTTGTAAATACATCCATTTGTAGTAAAACATCTATTTCAGCCAGAAAGTAAATTCTTGCAAAAATGTAATATTGTTATTTCAGAAAACCAGTGGAAACCAACCGTGGGTGGGAGGAAATATGGAGAAAAGATTTATTGGAATAATTTCAAAACAAACAGGAAGAATGAGTAAATTCATGCCTTAGAAAAAGGTTTTAAAAAATAATTAAAGTTAAAAACCCAAAAGAGTTAAGTTCGTCTGAGCACGGAGATGAGGGTACCTGCGACTGAACTGGGACTTGATCCGGTTGAAGAAGGACCCACGTGTGCTGCTAGGTCCCATGGCCGACGTGTCCTGAGAGTGCATGGGCATGGCGCCGGGCCCATTGTACGGCACGTACTGCCGCCGGTCTTTCCCGTGGAATGTATTGCGAGCGTTGGTGCCTCGCTGCAGGTTGGTTTTGATGTTAGACATCGCTAGTGACTTGCCTGTGCCAGCCCTGTCAAAAGCAAAACCCCTGTAAACCAGACGGGTCAGAAGACGGTTACAACAGAAAAGCAAGCAGGGTGAACACAACACACAACACTACACACTGGTACTGAACACTACACTGGTACTCTACACTCACAGTATTGTGGAGGGAAATCTATGGTAGACTAGTACTAACAAATCTAATAATAATTCAATTCAATTGACTAACAATAATGAAATAAGAATATTATCTACAAGAACTCCAAAAAACTAAAATGCATCTGCACTCTAAACAAGTCAAGATTTAACATTACTCGTATTGATGGATGTTATTTTTCAATCAAAACAAAACACTACTTTATTTTCCTACATTACTAGCTCTAAAATGAAGTCAGCTGACTAATCTACCATTATAAAATGTGACCACCGGAACAACTATTTCTAAACAAACTAGCTATATAATGATAACAGTCAATAACAGGAGAGGTTCATAAAGATGTGTCATTCTTGTCAAATTAGTTATCAATGTGTTTTACATCAATACATACTACATCAAAGTTACCAACTTCAATGACATAGATGATATAACAATATATAGGTATATACACTTGTTCCATTACATCACATTCATATATGTCTCACATTACATGGGAATAGATGGACATTCAAGCAATATAAATATATAATATATAATATATAATATAGATATAGATAGATATATATATATGGGTATCAATCACACTACTAAGGATGTATGAACAAGCTCTTACGATGATCTTAATGGGTCATTATCAGAAAGGGGTGGCAAGTCTGTTACTCGAGACGACTGAGAAATGCTGGCTGATTTCACGTGACCCTTGGGCCGAGCAGAAGGGGCGGCATCAGATGATGCACTCGTGGAGTTTGGAAGATGGCTGCAAAAACAAGTTTAGTCTATTCAGTAAACAGGACCAACGTAAAATTAGACTGAATGGGTCCACAGCTCACTTGGCATTTGTAGACACATAAATTGCCTTCACCTTGGACAGATTCTAGCACAAGGGTCACACTGCTGCAGCATCCCATATAATATTCATGTATATATTTTTTTAATTGGGGTTTAGAGTCGCTTTCTAGAATCTTTCACTAATATCACGACTCCGTCAATTTAGGGCAGGAGGAAATCTGCAACATCTGTAGTGTTAATGTTGCAGTAAACCTGCGAGCACCTGCTAGTACTGACAATACCAAGGAACTGTATTGCCACTCTACAGACTGCATCCTATCAATATTGTACCAGAAAGGTAACTACATACCACCCCACATCCCATATAGAACATTTGTCTAAAAGGTGACAATAGAATTTAAGGAATGTGGTAGTCAATCTGAAAATGATATTAACATGAAGATAAAGCTCTTTGTCCTTTGGACCAACTGAGCTAACTAGATTGGCCAGCCCCACCATTTGGAACTGACTTCCCAGTTACATGAAAAACATGAAGATCATCATGAATAAATAAAACTTTAACAAAGGAAGAGAAAATGCCAACATCTAGTATTAACATTTCACAAGCAGATCCAATGTTATCATCAAGAAATGTCAGAATAGACACAAGAAATGTCAAAATGAAAAATAATTGTGCAGATGTCTCATTAAATATTTTATGGTATATACTAATTGGTGTTAGAATGGAAATAAATTTATAGAAAGCAACATCACATCTCTTGTTATCAAATCAGCATTGCTGCCCTATCAGTGTTTGAAATAGAGGCCGTCTACACGCCTACGACGGGGTATTTTCAGTATGGACTGGCAACATTTTAGCCTTGCACGCCCACATGTCATGGTGTTTTTTTTAAGATCAAATCAATATTTCCACCTCATGTATATCATATCAATATTGCTGCCCTATGTATATCATATCAATATTGCTGCCCTATGTATATCATATCAATATTGCTGCCCTATATATATCAAATCAATATTGCCGTCCAATGTATATCAAATCAATATTGCCGACCTATGTATATCAAATCAATATTGCTGTCCTATGTACAAACGGCAGTGAAAGTTCCCACTCAAATCTGATGCTGGTCTGACGGCGTCACAGAATGACATTCACACGATGGTGTCACGTGGGATGCATATATACATACATACGAATACTAGGGTTAGAGAGTGAGAGAGGCTTGTATATAAATAAATGCAGCACAGGTACACAACGGAAGGAATCCTGTACATGAGAGGAAGGAAAGAAGGGTTAGTACATTAGAAACATGCATGGTGGTGGAGGTGGTGGGTGGTAGTGGTGGTGGTCGACGTTTACCTGGAGGTGGATTCAGTGTCGTTAGGCCTCTTCCTTCTTTGACTGGAAAAGGGAAAAAGATAGGTTCGAACCATGCACCTAGGCTACATGTAAAAGAGGCTGAACATGCCTTTGTTTTGGTTTGGGATGGCTGGGTTGGGTCGGGCTTGGGCCTGGGATGGGTTCCTACAAAGCTACTGACTAAATGAAGGTGTCGTCGATTCAAAACCACTGGTACTAAATGCTGTCATCGACGTTCATGCTTCAATGTAAAGGAGTTGACATGCACCCCAGTGCGGATAAGTCAGGCATGCCAACAAGACGAGACGAGACGAGACCTACATCGTTGGATGAAGCCAAGTGACCACTCTCAGCAAGCCTATCAGTTAAAATACAAGTCGACTTGGACGGACATAACTGGACAAAATGCAATGAAAAATGTTCAAACCCGGAAAGGTATAGTTCATGCCAGTAGAAGGTTAGAACTGGATGCAGATTCCAATGTACCAAACAAGCCAGGTACAGGACAAGGAACAAAACAAGGGACACAATCAATTTGGACACATTTCAAAGATTTTGTCATTGTCTTTTCATCATTTTTAAAGACCTATCGCATTTTACTTTTGAGGACATTAAAAATCTGAAAATTTGATTTTCAAAATACCCCAAGAGTAAAATGTAAAATAATGACACTTTGGATAATTCATATTATGAATATTTGATCTCTTTCAACGTGTCCAAACTATCACCTTGTACAAGCTGCAAGATTCCAGTATGCACATAACTCAAAGGACAAACCGATACACCTTGGTGACAGGGTCAATGCACTAGTGTACTACCCACCTGCGGATATCTTGTCCATTTGTAGTTTTCGTCTTGACCGGCGTGTTGTCGCCCGGACTAAACGTGCTTCGCCGTGGAATGCTGGTGTTTTGACTGTGACTGTGGGAGATGACACTGTTCTTGGGCGTCGACGTTGTAGAGGAGGTGTGAGGTGTTTTCCTTGGCACTGTCGCTCGGCCTGGACTCGGGGCGGATATCTGAGGAAAAGTCACATATCATATTTAACAGCAGTGTTAGAAATTCAGATTTTCAAATGACCCCCAGGACTCCCTCTATTTCAAACACTGAAAAGTCAACATATTTTCTTTCTTGTTAGGTTCATAATATATTGGTTATCTCTACAGCTTATCGCATGCAGATTTTAAGAAAATAAACTTACTTAAAAATCTACTATCCTGAATAATGATTTAACCCTCTCCCTGCTGGAGTCTGCTCATTAGGGTTGCCTTTAGAAAAACATGAAACTTCTACCACCACTTATTAGGTGAATCACTCGGGTTAAAACTAGTGTTAACTTCCATGACCACAGAAAATAATAAGTGTTTTACCTTCGGTGACTCGACGGATCCTGAGCCGCCGGATGGCGTTTTCATCCTCGCCGTCAGAGTGCTCTCTTTTGTCGTTGACGATGAATGGTCGACCGTGTTCTGCCGCCGTGCTGGGTGAGCTGAGTGCGACTGTGACGAGGTAGTTGAACCTTCAAACAAGGGGAAATATTCTTACATTCTGAAGAATCACTCAGAATGAGATAGTTGGAAAAGGAAAGAAAATACATGTGAAGTCCACTACGATTTCATTATTTGCTCAATAGTTACAAACATAAATATGCTTTGTCATTGAATATAAAAAGAACATTTGTAACAATTATTAAAAAAGAAATTTTAACATCGATATTGTTTGAAAAATTTAATCCATTTAGTACAATAGCAACAATTTGGAAGACATACATTATTCAAAGTATTTATGAAATAAAATCAATGAAAACAATTGTTGGATTACAAAGCCATAAAAGGCCACAACTAGTAAAAGTAACATTGAAAATACTAAACAGTGTTGACATGGGATTGACAAAAATTAATACATAATTTTACAAATAAAGCTAACCACCTCAAAACTCAAAGAGAACACACTTCATCCTTGACAATCCGAAAAATTTCAACAATACACCAACATATTTTTTTTGTTCAATTGTAACAATAATCATAATTCAATCACCAGCTTGTCATAGCTTGTCATTGCATTAAACACTGCTGGATTGAAAGTTTATTGTTACAAGACACAAATATGTCGCAGCAATTCCTTCTTGCATACTGATGAAATTTCTCTAAGTTCCTGTCCACAAAGCAGATGTCAGTTATGTTAATTTTCGTGGTTTTTTAATATTCCCTAGGGTCGCTTCTGAATATTTTTAGAACTGGATATCGTTTCTCTAAGCTCTCATATCTACTACGAGATCACAAGGACTCTCATAGTGATGGGGATCATGCACTTACCGGAGTGCATGGTCTCATAGTGTATTACAAGAGCTTCGAGAAACGATACCCTGCTTCGTGGACAGAAACAACGACTGGGCCAGATGAGAAGGGTGGCAAGAGACAGAAAAAGGGATAGGTGCAGAAAATAAAAACAAGTTTTCACTTAACACCAACGTTTATTACTACCGTTGTTCTCTCCTCCGTGACTGAAGCGGCGGTTCTTCTGGCCCGTGCCACTGCTGGTGGCAGACTGACTCCGCGTCACTTTGTTTGGAGACTGGCTGTTGGTGCTGTTCTCGCCGTGCGGCCGGTTCGGCGTCACCGGCAGTCGTCCTAATGACAAGTTGCTGCCCGACCTGTCGCTGCCTTCCAGCTGAAATTAGCAAAAGTGTCTTGTTACATGTGGTCTAGATGAGATAATTCAGAGATTGAAATTACCATTAGCCCGCTAAAAGTATCCTAGTAAGGGGTAGTAGAAATTCATAACATTTGTTATTTTTATCACTATTTGGGCTAGTAAGTTTTAAAGTTAGTTTCTATCACTGGAGATGGTTCTGTTAAGAGAGCGTTATTTATTGCTTAACGTCGCAGCGAGTGAGGGAATTATTGAAGCGGGAATATTTCAGCTATACGCGACATAATGATATATACATCTCAATGAAAATGCAATATTCAATATTTTAAAATATAGAAGCAAACCAACATGATTCCATTGAAGGAAGGGCTAAGGCAGATAATCATGAACTAGCTCAAGATTATACACCCAAGGCAGACAACTCACTTCTGTCGACCTCCTTCCCAGCAGGAGGTACGATGCCTGAATGTCGTCATACTTCTGTAACCGTAGCGATTCCTCAATGTCTTTTCTGTTGTAGCCCATGTTCACCATGATTTCTGCAATAACAAAACATTCTACATCAATATCAGTTCAGTGTTGCATTATTCTCTTTCATGACAGTAATGAGTGAGTAAATTAGAGTAATTCCACCTTAAAATGAAAGTTGTCACCTTAGTACGAGTATAACCATCAAGCTAGCAGTTAATCACACAGTTAAATACAACTAACTCTTTCCCTTCTGGATTAGGTACATGCAGTAACCTTTTTGGCCTCTCCACTTGCATTCAGCACGGAGATAGTTAATAGATGTCCTCTTTATAACATTGAAATCTACATAATTTACGCACAATTGCACAATGGTGGGAGGTGCCATTGTATGGCAATGAGAGCGTGATTATGTAAAAATAAGGTTCATTGCTACCGTACACCACATGAATAACACAGGTAAAGTGCTGGTGTACATTCTATTTTAGTTTCACAATGCTATTAAACTATTTCCTGGTATACTTTGCAGTGGTCGAAATAATGAAAATAATAAGGGGGTCATTCTCCATAGGTCCAATGTTAATGGTGGTAAAAGCTGTAATTTTCAGGGGGTCACACAGATACCTTTAACATTGCAGATTTTCAAATGACCCACGGACCCCATATTAATTCGAACACTGCTTTGAATTACAATATGTGAGTTTTGAATGGATGCAATCCAATATAAAAGAAATCCTAGTTCTCGGGTCACTTGTTATTCGTAATAGGCCCCGACACATCACAATCTAGGTATAATTCAGAGCTTTAGGTGTGCTGCCAAGAGTGAGTGAGTGAATTGTTGTTTTACGTCACATCGGGAATCTTTCACCCATACACAACGAGGTATTAATTAATGCTGCCAAGATCATCAAATTCTAAGTGACTCGCCAACGCAGATTACACCTTACTTAGACCATTGACATTTAACAAATTATGTTAATGGAGTCATATTAAAGCTGAAAGAAAACACTACCAACATATTTTAAGTTCATTTTAAGGTGGATTTGCCTTTTTAATATGGCCGCAGAAATCTTTCACTCATATACAATGATTTTCAAAACAGTAGTTAAACTCTAGGAACTGCATACATAAAATTAATTAACACATTTTAGTGATTTCTCATTAATTTTATCCATTTGTTCATGGCTTTTAACTAATTTTCAGAAAGGGATCGTGCAGATTTGCAAGATCCATTTGAGAAATTAAAGAAAAAGAAATGTTTCCTACTCATCATGCAAGAAGCACGAACACATGGCACCAACTAAATCTAAGAACACGTATGACATCACATCGACTATAGGTGGTACAATGTTAGTCTGGGGTAAAGGTTATGTTACACACATTACACTACTGAGACAGAGAGATAGAGAGACAGGGATGACAATGGCGACTACTGATTAAAAAAAAAAAAAAGGCAGGAAATAGACACTGTGTATAATACTTAACTTGGTAGGTATGTAGTGACTTAAATGATTTTTGGCAAATACGTTTTACCACACAATAAGAAAAATATAAAATGTTACTTTAAAAAAAGAATGTTTTAGAACTAAGAAACTCAAACTAAATAACTATTTTTTTATGAAAATTAATGAGTAGCATCTCTTTGATAACCTTTCATCCAAACATAATGATTAAAAAAGTGCACTGAATTATTAGTGAACATACAGATTTATTATTTTAAATAAGTGTAATTTTTCTAATTCTAAATTATATTTTTATACATGAAACAGTATATGATATTGTGAAACAGTTTTAATCTAAAAGGATAATGACAGTTTTATAGCAAGTAGATGAATGATGATCAAGATTGGGCATTAACATGAAGTCAGTACAGTATAGCCAGTTACATGCATTACTGAAGGGAAGATGTGTTAATCTCCAAATACACACTGTACTACGAATATAAATATGAGAAAAGCATGATAGCATCCTGTCACACAAAACAAGGATTCCTCCTAGTTGCAATATTGAGCACAAAGGCTCCAAAATTTCGAAGAAGCCAATAACCACGAAAATTGAAAATCGTAGATTTTTTTTATAGTTTTTTTCTTCTTTCCGAAATCAAATGCTGGATGAAAAATGAACGCGAGAGAGTTTTTGACTACAGTCCAATAGAAATTTGACAACATCGTACAACTGAATCCTTGTTTGCCTCCCCACATACTGTGCGATGCAAAGGCAGATGTAGCAGCAAGGTTTTTGTCAAAACAGGAATGAATTAGAATAATTCAGTGCTTTACTGTCATTTTCTATTGGAAGGCCAAATAACATCTTACTGACATGGTTGAGAAGACTGAGCAAAAATGTTTGTTTTTTAATTAATTTCACGAACAAATATTTATAAATATCTACTACTATTGTATTTCAGCTACCCTTATTTCATAATTAGATAGAAATATATTAATTCATATTTATGAAGTGCCAGTAGTTTCATCCATGCTTTGACAAAAATCACTTCCACAAGATACACATTTACCTATCCTTTCAGGATCAAGATAATCCTTCGGAGGCTCGTCGTAAGGTAATAATGCTCTATCTTCGTAACCAATATTCATCCAGCTGTCTCTCATTATATTCTGATTAAAAAATAAACTGTTTCATTCAAGCAATACACATACGGTGTGTCATACCCTTGGAAACAGAAGGACATGTGCATATATGCATCTACCATACATGAAGGGAGAGACAACCCAAGCAAATGCGCATCTCGGACCAGATATATGCTTATGTTGATTGTGATTTTGTGCATAATGAGATGGGAATATACATCTGATACGAACTATTCACAAGGACATGTCATGCCGCTGTCGTGCCAGTGTCATGCGTCCCTGTACACCCATGGCATACATGCATTGTGCACTTCCATCTATTTCCAAGGACACCTAATGACAACATATATCTAGCTACCATCCACTGGGGGGAGGAGTCTTGGCATACCTATTCGTACAGGATCGTTATAATCAGAAGGTGGTTCTACAAATGGTTTTAGTTCATCATCTTCAAAAGCTATATTCATCCAGCGGTCTTTCATAATCGTCTGTTGCACAAAGGGAAGAAGAGCATTGGATATGATTATTGGCATCAAGAGGGAAAAGCTGGTCACAGGTTCTGTTTCCAGAATGTTCGTTATTACTGGGCTAAGATGCCGTCTCTTCCACTAAGAGTACTAAAATTTACAAACAGATCCAAATAGAAACTGAAATATAATACTGGGCATTACTTTTCGTCTTTTCCCCCGTTAATAAATTAAGTAATATCTTGAAATATTATGTCGATAATTTCAGACCCAATTTCATTCTTTGGCCATTTCAATTCCCCGTTTCTGTTGGGTGGAAAATGAGAAATAAATCTTGCTGTAAAAATGAGCATTGTACATTGATCAAATCACCACAAGCCCATACTACATTAAATTCTACTGGAAATCTCCAAAAGTAGGTTTACACTAGTTGACATTAGACATTATTCGCGAAATTGATTTTTACACTATGCTTAAAAATTATTTGATTGTCATAGAATAAAAGTACTATTACATATATTATTTTCTCTATTTTCATTTCTTCTTAATTTGGGTTTAGAGCCGCTTTCAAAATTATTTCACTTATATCACGGCTTGTCAGCTTAGGGCAGGAGGAAACCCGCAACATCTGTAGCACTGAATGTTGCAGTAAACCTGCGAGCACTGGCTGGTACTGACAAGACCAAGGATGATAACTGCATTGCCAC
>JAUTBV010078868.1:0-19285 GCA_032361325.1 Lepetodrilus fucensis
CAGGTCAGGACATGACAGGACGTAGTAAACCTCATAACTGATTGGGGTGTTAGTGTATGGTAGTGAGTGAATGAGAGTTAGGTATAGTTTTCTGCGGAACATCATGGGGCAGAGGATGCAGGACTTACATCCTGTACACTACGCAGGACTACAGGAGACACAGGTCAGGACATGACAGGACGTAGTAAACCTCATAACTGATTGGGGTGTTAGTGTATGGTAGTGAGTGAATGAGAGGGGACACAGGACTTACATCCTGTACACTACGCAGGACTACAGGAGACACAGGTCAGGACATGACAGGACATAGTAAACCTCGTAACTGATTTGGGCATTAGTGTGTGGTAGTTAGTGAATGAGAGTTGTATTTTTGGGGGGCAGTATTTCAAAGCTATTGATAAGAAACTGCACTAACAAGCTGTGAATTCCACTGATTTATTTGTCCTGGACATGGTTAAGGCCTGCAGCTCTTACACTGTGTTCTGCTGAAAGCACAACTGCTTGTTGCCATGCCTGGATGTGAATGAAATAAGTGGCACTGAATCTAAATTTAGACTTAAAAAAACCCACAGTATGCTTACAGGTTTACTTCAACACTCAGATCTACAGGTGTTGGAGGGGTTTTCCTGTTGCTTTAACCCTTTCCATGCTGAAGACAACCAGAGATGCTCTAAAGAGCTGGACCTGTGCCTAATTCAGTAGGGAGGGGGTTAAACTGACAAGCTGTTGTATGAGAGGAATACTCGTAAAAAACAGGTGCCCATTGCACGACACTCTTGTAGTGCTACAATAGAAAGCATTGACGTTACAATAGTTGTAGCCTACAAGAGCGTCGTGCAACGAGCACCAGGCCCCGAGATTACAAAACATTTCTGAGTACTATTTCATAGCACAGGAGTTGAGCACAAAAACGTACTCAGAAAAGTCTCGTAATCTCCAGGCCAGGTCTTATGGTGTGGTTCTTTAATATAAAAAGAAAAACATGAAAATAAAACTTAATGTGTTGTCATCATAGGACCTTATCTTTCAGATACGGGGTGCTGTCATTTGGCTTGGAGCAGAGATACGTACCCAAGAACTTTGGAAAGTCTGCACCAACAATCTTCCGGAAACTGGCTGTCCGCAGTTCTGCTAAGGTAAAATAACTGATGAATATTCACAGCTGAATGAAGGATTATATCATTTCCTGCATTGCATGCTGCTAGCTGAACTTAGTATTCATACTGCTTGAAATATTTACTTTCATCAGAATACTTGAACTCTATAGATTTGTCAAATGATCATTCATAACATTTTGTCGTAATTGCAGTATTATTTTTGTTCTTCTAGCTGTGGTTTAATCACAAGGGCTATCATTCGATGGCAGTATACCTCAACACCGTCAACAATGCCATTCTCCGAGCTAATATGCCAGCAAGCAAGGGAAATCCTGCAGCATTTGGTGAGAGAAACTGAATTTTATATAACTTGTAGCTACTAAATATAATATGTTTAACCCTCTCCCTGCTGAATTAGGCACAGGCACTGCTCTTTCATTCATCTCTGGTTCCATTCAGCATGGATAGGGTTAATTGGGATTCTTTAGACTTTCGTACTTCAGCTTCATTACACTCAGTAAGACATCATAATTATTATTATCAGGAACATTGTTTTGTTATCATGTATTGAAATTTGTATGAAATTATTAAAGCTACTATTTTATTATTATGTAATTGTATTTCTATCATTGCATAACATTAAATTATTCTGTATTATCTATTGCAGGTATCACTGCTTTCAACCACCCATGGAATCACACAAACAATGAACTGTCAACAATTAATTATGTGTAAGTATGCAATGTGATAAATATTTTTAAGATTATTGTTTACGTTAAATATTTTAAAATTATTTATTTTAAATATAATTATTTTTTTTGGGTATAGATTAACATTGTCAATGTTTCTTGAATTAAAAGTAAATAAATGAAAATATGTAATGAGGACAAGATGCTCAAAAGGTCATTATGAATTACGAAATTCAACATCGATGGGGAGACAACTCCTGATTGTAAATTGATTTTTCCATGATATTTTCAATTCCTTGTCTTGTAGCATGGAGGGTTCCGATGTTCTGATCGCCATCTTTATCATCGTGGCCATGTCGTTTGTGCCGGCCAGTTTTGTCGTGTTCTTAGTGTACGAGAGATCAACCAAAGCCAAACACCTGCAGTTTGTGACAGGAATCAACCCAGTTATATACTGGCTGGGAAACTACGCTTGGGACATGGTGAGCTATCGTATTGTGTGTTGCAGATTAATGTACGTATGGTTGGGCAACCTCATTCTTCCATGTTAATAAACATGGAAGAATGAGGTTGCATACTCCCCAAGGGGTTGAGAAAGAGAGTCAATTCGTAATGATCACAATGCAATCTGATAATCGTGTTTGCGAATATAACACATTCAGTTTGATTCGTACCAGAATCTACAGAATATTTTGTATGTTTTCTTCATCTTTAACCCTCTCCATGCTGGTAGTGACTGGAGATGCCTTTAAGAGCATTGTTCTGTGGGGCATTTATGGTTGCCACCAGGGTGGTAGTTAAGAAAACGGAAATTCTAGGAAAATATTCAGAAAAATTACTTACTGAATCAACCTTATGGTTTTTTAAGTTTACCTTGTGAAAGAAAATACATGCTGTAGATAGTTTGATTTATTTATTTAAGGATTGATTCCCATTTATTTTATGTTCTTTGAGGCATGAATATTGATATTAATGTACAAGCTGTATGAATCTGGAAATGTGCACATGTTCTGATGTCTTCTCACAGGCCAACTACATCATCCCTGCGTTCATGTGTATCATGGTACTGCTGATATTTCAAATCCCGGCGTATGTGTCCACAAATAACCTGCCGGCTGTCATCCTGCTCTTCCTCATGTATGGGTAGGTAGTCCGTTCATTCAGTAGCCTAGCTCATGTATCATAACGATCATAGGTTTTGACCAAGCATTGTCTGGTTGTGTCCAATACTCCATTGACTGATTATCACTTTAGGCTGAGATTCATCAACAAGCCAAATTTGTATTTTCGATGTGATTTAGTGATAATTATTCAGTTATTGATTTAAATAACAGATACATCTATATTCCATAACTGCAGGTCAAATTATAGACGAAAAAAAGTAATTCACTTACTCAGTCCTTGCGTATGGGTGAATGCTTCCCGCTGAGAGGTAAAACTATACCTCATCCATTGACTTGCTTCTGTACCAGATGGTCTATCACACCAGTGATGTATCCAGCGTCGTTCCTCTTCAACGAGCCCAGCACAGCCTACATCTGTCTGATCGTCATCAACTTGTTCACCGGCATTACCTGCATCGTGTCCTCATTCCTCCTGGAAATCTTCTCCTACGACAAGGTACGTGTCCGACACTCGTCCAGAGTTACCTGCCCTTGGATGCAGGTGCTTTGAAAGCTACACTGGCACATTCAAAGCTACACTTGCACATTCAAAGCTACACTTGCACACGTGTCCAGGGTTGTCTTTCCTTGGATGCAATTGTTTTGAATGATCGTATGGTACACATTGTGATAATATTCTTGTTGGATTATGCTCAGAAATAACTGATTAATTTTAAGAGATATACAGGGATTTAATTTTTTTTTTAAATTGACAGTAGTTGATAGATTATTTAGTATTATTATTATTATTATTATTATTATTACAATGTATTATTATATTTATTTTATTTATTATTATTATTATTATTATATTTATTATTATTATTATTATTATTATTACAATGTATTATTATTATTGCAGGATCTGAACAAAGTCCACGATGTACTAAAGATCATCTTCATGATGTTTCCTAACTACTGTCTGGGCCGTGGTCTGATGGACCTGGCTTTCAATGAGTACAAGAATGAGTTCTACTTCAAAACTGGTACGAGAAATCGCTAATAATTGTAATAGTACTGGAATTAATATTCTATCATGCATAACCCTTGCCAATAGTCAAGCTATTTGTTTTTAAGTTTCTTTCTTTATTTTATTTTATTGATTTTTAATTTATTACTTTTTTTTAAAAAGAGAATGCGGACACTTTTATAAGTTTTAATTTAGATAATTATTCAAAAGTCAGTTGCATGTAGCATGCAATTCATCCAATATGTCATCATTTATTTATTTAGAATCTTTAAAAAATAATTATTGTTTGGGAATTTAAAAAGATAATGCAGCAACGTTTATGAATTGTATTTATTTAATTATTCAAAAGTCAGTTAAATCCAGTTAGTCAGTTAGTCATAAATCCAATATTCATTTCATCATTTTTATGATTTTATAAGAATTCAAAATGGATGCCATTTTCAATGCACTGTTTGTCCACAGGTCAGTATGACATGATGACATCACCGATGGAGTGGAAAATCATCCCTGTTCACCTAGTTGCCATGTCTGTCATCGGGCTGCTGGCATTCCTCCTTACAATCCTATGTGAATACAGGTTCTTTATCCCAGCCAGGTGTGTGTGCCTCCATTGGTCTGTTTGTGTCTGAACAGGTTATTGGTGCATTTATCTAAATTGAACTACCATCCAAATATGAAGAAGTGAATAGCATGAAATAAATACTAAATAAATCAAAATTATATTTAGAAAAAGAAAAAAAAAAGATTATTAATTTAATTTAATGAAGGCAAACAATCAGGTAAAATATGTTTTACCATGAAATGTGTCAATGATTGTATGCCTTTAAATAAATAAATACATTTGGAAGAAAAAAAAAGTAATAAATGAAATTAAATAAATAAATAAATTTGAAAAAGAAATGTAAATAAATTAAAATATATATTTTTTTTTAAGTAGCAATGCAAATAATATAATAATAATTTTAAGAAAGGAAGTAGAAAGAAATGCATTCAACCATATAATGAAGAAATGTAAAGAGCTTGATGCTGTGTTTCTTCAGACACATCAAAGTGCCCAATTCTGGCACCAGAGATGAGGACATGGATGTAGCTGCAGAGAGAAAGCGAGTCCTGAAAGGAAACGGCCACTACGACATGCTGAGACTGGAAAATCTTACTAAAGTGAGCAACACTCATTCTCTGGGATAACTTGTCATGCCCTGATTTCCAAATTTGTAAACCAGTGTATCATTTCTTGAAGCTCTCATATCTACTATTAGACCCTAACGACTCTTGTAGTGATATCTAATACATGGGAATCGGGAACTTGAGACAACATTATGGTCTAATTGTGGGTATTAGGGTTTCGTGAAATGATACCCAGGCCCCCCGAGATTACCAAAAAAAAATGAGCATGATATACAATTTGGGCTTGAACATGGAATCATACTCAAAATGTTTCGGAATTTTGGCGCCAGAACTGACTAAACAAGCAATGGATGACTGACTCTGTTGTTGTAGGTATACAGGACTGCCAAACTTGGGCGCCATCTGGCGGTGGACCGACTATGTCTGGGAGTGCCTCCAGGGGAGGTAAGCTACAATATGCTCTAATGGAACTACTTTTATGGAAAATATTGATATTAATATACAATCTAGAGAACTATTTTAATGGAATATGTACAGATTAACAATTCATGGAACTACTTTATGGAAAATATTGATATTAATATACAATCTAGGGAACTATTTTAATGGAGTATGTGCAGATTAATACACAGTTTATGGAACTATTTTTATGGAATATGGAAATTAGTACACAAGCTATTGAGTTACTTTAATGATATGAAGATTAATATGTAAACTGGCATATAAAATTGACTTTACACATGCCTTAAAAACATTATTTTTAATAAATCTTTATATTATAATAAAATAAACACAGAAATCGAGACATGCATTTGACGTCTGTTTCCATTTCATTGGCAGTGCTTTGGTCTTCTGGGTGTGAATGGTGCTGGGAAGACGACTACTTTTAAGATGTTGACTGGTGACCTCCGACCTACAACTGGCTGCGCGTATCTCAATGGTCACAGGTTAGTAACGAATCTGATTTATATATATATATATATAATTGTTTGTGCATATTGTTACCTGTAATGGACCTTATTTTATCCTTTTCAACTTTATGAAAAGTCTTTGTTATATGTTGTCATTGTATTTTGTCATATTTGCCCTTTTACCAAGGTTTTAAACATCTACTTATTTTTCTGCCTAGCATTTTTCGCAGTGTTTTTCATATTTGTTTACAGTATTTTTAAAATTCTCTTTAAAGGCATACAATTACAGTTTGTTGACATATTTCATGGTCAAACATATTTTACCTGAAAGTATGTACATTTGATTTGTCTACACAAATATTTTGGTAAAACATGCTATATTGTCTGTATGTCCAACTGGTTTTTTCTCTCTCAATATTTTCATATCCTATTTTTATTTTTTTTCATGATAAAAAATATGAAAATAT
The DNA here is from genome assembly GCA_032361325.1 of Lepetodrilus fucensis. Classification (NCBI taxonomy): domain Eukaryota; kingdom Metazoa; phylum Mollusca; class Gastropoda; order Lepetellida; family Lepetodrilidae; genus Lepetodrilus; species Lepetodrilus fucensis. Next base: position 6,426 of record JAUTBV010078868.1, read on the forward strand.
GAAAGAATATGAAAAGAATATTTTCATATGTTATTATTTTTGTAACTTGTGATTTTTAAATTGTCCATGCTAGGAGAGATTATGCCCATGACAATTACCTGACGTCTATGAGTTGTTCTGTCCGCAGTGTTATCAAGGAGCTACACAAGGTACAGCAGAGTATAGGCTACTGTCCTCAGTTTGACTCCCTGTACGATGAACTCACCGCCCGCGAACATCTACAGTTCTATTGTCGACTCAGGGGAGTCTCGCCCAAAGATGAAAAACAGGTAGGTTGTCGAGGGGCATTTTATTTCCCGGCAGAGAATGGGTACCCAGTAGGATGGCATGAGCATGTGAATGATAACCTTCTAGTGCCTTGATATGCAACTTAGGTTGAATACTCCCCATGGATTTGAGAAGGAAAATGAGAGCACACTGATCCATTGACTAGCCAATAACATGGCCAATATTTGAAAAAGGTTAATAGCAAAGTTTGTTTCTTGTATTTATGTTATATCATGGCAATTGCTCTTGGTCTACAGGTGGTTGGCTGGGCTTTGTCCAAATTGGGGCTCAATAAATACGCTGACAAACTATCGGGAAGTTACAGTGGAGGCAACAAACGAAAGCTCTCGACAGCCATCGCTCTCATAGGACATCCACCCGTTATATTCATGGTGAGTGGAGGACAACTAAGAACTTAGTATGGCATTCATTAGTACTTCAGTTTGTAGATACAATATATTGTGAGATAAATTCAAAGATGTCGTTTTCAACTTTGATAATGGTTATCATCTAAACTTGTTATGGGCTTGAATGAACTTGCATGAATAAGGATGATAAAATATGTTTCAGGATGAGCCAACCACTGGTATGGACCCTCATTCTAGGCGATTCCTATGGGACCTTATTTTGAGCCTCATCCAAGATGGCCGCTCAGTTATTCTCACATCACACAGGTAATAAGTCAATCTTGGTAAAATTAGATCACAAATGTTGGTCTTTAGATATTTGGATATTTGAGTCTCTTGTTAACTGAGCAGATCCATTAACCACACCCATTGATCATGCCCACATTTCTTTTACCACTTCAATAAACACACCCACTGACCACACCCAACTGGCCACACCCAACCATAAGGGACTGGATAAGTGACTCCTGTTCATTTTTATACGATGATGTAGCGGTGCGCATATTTCTTGCAGTAGGGCTTCCGCTTTCCTGCTAGAGGGTAAACCGATACAACGTCACAATCATGCAGATGCATCACAATGAAAATTACATTGTATCTGCCGTTTTGATCATTGTTAGAAACTGCTGTTTTGTGGTGTTATGGTAAGAAAATAGTGCGTACACATAGATTCTGCAATAAACATTGACTGAAGATCAGCATCCCAATCAACATTGGGTATGGTCATAGTGCAAAGTTTAAACAGGAAACACGCTATCCCCACCCTCGTTTTGCCAGAACATAATTGCGAAAAAAATATGACTCGGTTATCCAGTCTCTTATAATCTATGACCCATCTGACCACACCCAACTGGCCACAACCCATTAACCTCACCCACTGATTCACACCCACTGTAGTGAAATGTAGTGCAGCCTGAATGCTCCCCAGTAACCACACCCGATCGTGTTGCAGTATGGATGAATGTGAGGTTCTGTAGGCTAGTGTAGTGTAGTGAAATGTAGTGCTGCCTGAACGCACCCCAGTAATCACATCCACTGACCACACCCGATCATGTTGCAGTATGGATGAGTGTGAGATTCTGTAGGCTAGTGTGGTGTAGTGAAATGTAGTGCAGCCTGAACGCACCCCAGTAACCACACCCGTCATGTTGCAGTATGGAGGAGTGTGAGGCTCTGTAGCCTAGTGTAGTGTAGTAAAATGTAGTGCAGCCTGAACGCACCCCACTGACCACACCCGTCATGTTGCAGTATGGAGGAGTGTGAGACTCTGTAGGCTAGTGTAATGTAGTAAAATGTAGTGCAGCCTGAACGCACCCCACTGACCACACCCGTCATGTTGCAGTATGGAGGAGTGTGAGGCTTTGTGCACTAGACTTGCCATCATGGTGAACGGCCACTTCAAGTGTCTGGGCAGTATCCAGCACCTCAAAAACAAGTATGGCGATGGCTACACCTTCAGCTTCCGTCTCAAGGGCCCCGACTACGACCATGCCACTCGCAGCGTCATCAGATTCGTCAACAGAAACATACCAGAAGCCATATTGAAAGTATGGACCTGATTCTCCCGTCTTTACTTAACCCGAGATTCCCTAAAGTGCTCTATTCCAGTAGGGAGAGGGTTAAAGCGACTCTCATGGACATGATTAGACACGATACACTGGTAGAAAAGTGTCTGGTAGAAAAAGTTAAATGATAAACTGTAGTTGAAAGAGTTTTGTTATAAAACTGTTGTTTAGTAAATTCTTGATTTTTTTTTATTACGATGAGGCAGTAATAATATTAACACAAAATAAGTAATTATATTTATTTTTTCAATATGCATGTTGAGATTTTAAGCAGCTACTTTTTCGAATTCATGAAATCTCTAGGGAGAAGTATTTTTTCTCTCTAAAATTTAATTTCATTGAAGCACTATAAATTAACCACATGCATATTTCTTAGTATAAGAAGTCATTTGCTTTGCTTTTCTTCTCTTCCTATCTGGGTACCCAGGAACAGCACTTCAATCTGCTGCAATACGAGCTGCAGTCGGACAGCGTCTCCCTAGCGCACCTGTTCGCCAAGATGGAGCAGGCTCAGCAAGACCTGAATATAGAGGATTACTCCGTGAGCCAGAACACCCTGGACAATGTGAGTACTCATTTCACCTTCTCAACTCCCTGGGGAGTATACAACCCAAGCTGATAGAATGTGTACATTCAAAATTCCATCTCGTCCTATTGGGTACCCATTCACAGTTGGATAGACAGGATCTAAGTATTTTTCTCAAGACAGTGGTTGGTTGAATTGGGGTTTAGTGTCACTTTCAAGATTATTTATAATAATAATAATAATGTTTGTATCTATTTTGCGCCAAATCCACGTGCAAAAGATTGCTCATAGCTCTACATTATTCCTGAGTGACAAGTAGAAGAACAACAATACTGTATTATTACGCCTTTCTGGGCTGACGCTCTAACCACGGCTTCACAAAGCAACATACCAGAGAGCAGATACACTATGCTCATGTTGATGGATTGTTTAATGTTGTCATAATGTGTATATTTCATAGTTTGATGGGATACATCCTGAATAAAATCTTCAATACATTTTCCCCGTAGGTATTCATCAACTTCGTAAAGCAACAGATGGAGATAGTCCAGGAAGAATCAGCACAACCAAAGAGGTCAAGGACACCTGCTAGGTCAAGGTCACGAGCTAACTCCACGGACGATGACGTGGAACCTCTCCTCTTGGCTGGCGATGACGATGACCTGTTGGATGATGATGACGATGATCTCATGCTACACGTGGATCAGCCTACTGGGGTGAGTAGGGGATTCAAGTCCGGGCTTTAGTCCATTTTTGAGTTGTGAGGGCGGAAAGGTTGCATCTGGTCCTGTCTATTGGAGGTGATAGGAGGGTGGTAATATGGAATCTCTAGTTTAGTACTGATGTTGTATGGTGATGAAGGGGAATTGGCTAAATATTGAACAGGGCCTTCTAAGGTATCATACATAGTAACCATTGTGTTAGGCTCCTACTCCACAGATTGACGGTGGCGCTATGAGAGTGGAACATGGGTCATGAAAATGTTGTGTTGTAGTTATTGATGTTGTATCTGCAGATTGTACAATAAGCTAGCCATGGCTTCTCAATATTATTGGTCTTTTGTCCAAGGTTACATGTTGACAATTTGACAGTGTGTACTCTTGTGGTACATACCTTACTCTACAATAGCTCATCTTATACAGGGTATCGTTTCTCCAAGCTCTCATATCCAGTATATAGCCCTCGCGTAAGTATGTGATCCCCATGTGTTAGAGATCACTACGAGAGTCCGTAATGCCACCCGCACACGGAGAGGACTGTGCGCAGCACAATCCTCATCGTTTGCGGACTACTACTTGTGAGAATTCTACTTGCTAGATAATTTCTGCCACTCGTGGCCGAATCCTCACAGACCCGGCAAATGGTGAGCATTCGGCCATGCGTGGCAGAGTGCTCAGCATAGTCCTCTCCGTGTGCGGGGGGCATAAGCCCACTGCACACAGAGAGAATTGGGAAGCGCACACGGGCACACGTGCCAGAGTGCACTTCCAAATTCTCTCTTGTGCGGTGGGCTTTATGGTCTTTATGAGAGCTTCAAGAAACGATACCCAGAGATGTATCTCTCTATACAATTATTCAGTATCAGTATTCAAATACTCAAACCAATAAATGGGTGAAAGATTCCCGCAGCGACGTTAAACTCCATATTCACTCACTCACTCACCAATACACAGCTGCTGTTGTCACCAACATGCATACATTATCATCAGCTATGGCATGCAAATGATTTAATGCTTGTACTCTTGTTAACTTATATTTCTAATAAAATACTTTTATCATCCCGCTTTGATTTCTAGCTCACTTGCAACGCTTGTCACCATAGAATTTCAACCTTTTCAACAAATAATATTTAGATGAAAGTTACTATTCCACCTATACAGTTCTTTTAATATAGAAAATATAAATGCTGCCTTTGTCTCACTGTTGAACCCTTTGTCTAATTTTCCCAACTGCTTGGATTTCCAAAGGCCACATTCAAACTCAATTTGCATGAAACCATCTTTCGTAAAGCTTTTATTTTATGTTTGATTTGACTTGCATTGCTGCAGGATTTTTTTTATTGAAACATAATGATCTTTTAAATGTCATATTTAAAGGATAAAGTACTAGTAGTTTGCCATAATTTATGTTGACAACAAATATGCATCATATACTAGCTCTATAATTATCTGCTTTATTTTCACTTATCATGCACTTTCTGTTATCATGCATATTTCAGTTATCTCATAACCAGTGATAACATCCTTCCATCATGTTTCATCCCGCTCTGCTTTTATTCACACATTTTGTTGCAGGTTGCGTAATTTTTCTCACTACCTTTTATAAAAGCCAAACCATGTTTGTGTAAGTTTTGCTTCATAGCTGCATTTCGCTTTTCTTCTTGTTTGCTCTAGCTTGCACTAATCTAACAGTCTTTTTCATTTATTTGACAATTACACAGGTGAACTAATATACACAGGCATTTAAATATTTTGTTTAGAATTTTCTGATATTGGTCATATGTCAAGCCAGCCTAAATGCTAACATGTAGTATTTGGTAAAGCATTTAGGAAGGTTTAGTTCTGTTGAATTCAGACAGTCGATTGTCCAAAGAAGACACAAGTTATGTGTTTGACTTAAATTTGCATATCTTAGCAACCATATTATACCTGTTGAAACAAGCCGTTGGACAAATATACCATAATATATTAACCCTCTCCCTGGCGGACTAAGCCTAGGCACTGTTTGTCAGGGCATGTCGGTTGCCTTCAGCATGGAGAGGGTTAATAGGATTTGTCAACTTTGTAATCCACAGAAAACAGGTGATGAATTTCACTTTATACTAGAATGTCCATTTTTTTAAACCGCAAGAGAACTACATGTATATCTACCAAAGAATTACCACAACTGTACAAACTATTATAAATTCCAGCTATTTTTCTCACAATTGTCAAATCGACGCCTATCTAATGTTAGAAAACTAGCTAAATTCACAGAACTTATTCTATATGCATTCAATGTTTAAATATTTGTACATCAATTGTATATATTCATACTATGTATCCATGTACAACTGTGAGTGGTTTTTGTGTAGAATAAATTGATTGAAATTGATTGAAAATGAATACATAAAGTTCTAACATTGATTTATTTGCCTCAGTCTTGCTTTATATATGAGTGGCTTTTATCTGGCTAATGCGTAATCATACTTCAGCACAGATTGCATTGATATCATCATCATCATCATCATCATCATCATCATCAATAAGCATCAATAAGCATCATTTAATTTAATCATGCTTTGGAATAATTTTCTATATTTTATAGATGGATTTAACACTGTAATAAAACATTACTTTTAGAGTGTCTTACTAAACGAACACATAGTTACATCATCATGAATAATCATCATTTAAATTAATAACCCTTTGGAATAATGTTCTCCATTTCGGGATTTGATTGATGGATATGACAATGTAATAAAGCGTTACTTTAAGGTAGTACTGTAATATATTACTAAACAAATACATTCATTACTGTAAATCACAAAATTAATGCGTCACTAATTTAATGCGACTAGATTTTAGACGTAAATGTGACACCAATAAAATGCGAACGGTCATGTCTCCATACATGTTTTTCACCAGTATTTACCTTTAATGCGCAGCAATTAAATGCGACAATACATTGGTCGCATTTTTCGCATTAATATTCTGCTCGCATTAATTTCATGATTTACAGTATTCAAAAGTTTTTACCTCTGCACATGTCTCTCACGACACTAGTGAGAATCAGTCTCCAGTCTTACATCCTTATCATTTCATGACATTGCAAGCTGAACTGCTGCACTAAATGTTCCTGAAATTAGTTCCATAGAATTTTGTTTCCAAATAATTTTAAAAACTAAGCTCCTTATATTAATTTTAAATAATATTATATCGTTAATGTAAAAATTAAGATCTGATTTCTTTGTGTAAATACTTCTAATATATTTCAGGACCAATTAACATTGTTTTATCATTGGCACAATAAACTTGCATAAATCATTTCTTATTCACAATAAACTGCAGTAATAATTGCTATGTTCAAGTAGTTAACATGACAGAGACAAACATCCATGCTCTATTAATACATTTCCTCTTGTATTTTTTCAATATTTCTATGTTATGTCTGTAAAAATTCATTAGTTTATTATTTATTAATCATTACTAATACAGTATTGACTAATCTGCTCTCTCTTCTATTCCTCTTGTTTGCAGCATGCCATTTCTATGATATATATTTGAAAATACCCATTAACCCTCTCCATGCTGGAAGCAATCAGAGATGCCCTAAAGTGCAGTGCCTGTGTCTAATCCAGCAGGGAGAGGGTTAAAGGATGGTAGCGTCCTACTCTGGCATTCAGAGGAACGAACGAACGACATCACATGACCTCAGATATATGCTTGGACCCCGAATACATGCAGAAATAGAACTTTGATTTTATTCAGCAGGGAAAAGGTTAACTAGGAAGGTTTCCATGATCAAAAAAAAAAGAATTTGGTATCTGTCAAATTAATATAATTTTTACATTTAAGAAATATTATTTAATCCCTCTTCTGGCAGCAAGATTAGTGCGATTTCATGCTCAAGCTCAATTTCTTTTTTTGTAATCTCGGGATCTGATTAAATTTCAGTCAGAGTGTTAATTTTATGTATACTAATTCAATACAGGACATTATTTGAAGTGTTTACAATCCTTTTGTAAAAGAACTCTCACTCAATTTCATGACCTACTTTTGGTTATGGAAATGGGCAAGACATCTTGAATGCATATGGAAACCTTTCCAAGGCATCCAAGCATATATCTGTGCCTGTTATCATCTGGTGTTGCTTGATCAATCTGAATGCTGCTTGGGCGTATCGATGAAAATCACAGACGTTATGTCTCCTTGGTGTTTCTATGGGTTACATGATTTACACTATATGACAGCAGTGGTTCTATTCTGGAATGTTTATGTTTGTCAGGGGAGTTATGTCCCTTATTGTTGCTATGGGTTTCACTGAAAATGTTTATGTCCTAGTTAGCGTGTGTTAGAGAAATTCTCTATTTTAAGGGCTGGAGACACTATATATTGCAAACAAATGGTCATGCAAATTCATACGCGAACAAACATTTAGTCACACATGTGACATCAAGCCCAGAGATTATAAGACTTTGTTTTAGTACAATTTCATGCACAAATTTTGTTTCATTCACAAATACCCATATGAAATTAGAGCTTGAGGATGGAATCATACTCAAAATGTTTTGTAATCTTGGGGCTAGGTAATTCACTTTGCATTGGTTTACATCCAGTGTGCATTCAATATTGTATACAATCCTATATTTCCAAATTATACAACTATTTATTCGTCATGTACTTTTGGTTATCAATTTACAGTCTTTGCTCTGCTGTGATGTTAATGTTCCTTCACTGTATGCATTATTCTGTGACAGTGTTGGTTCTACTCCTGCATGTTAGTTAATAATACCATTGGAGTTATTTCCCTTGGTGTTGCTATGGGTTACACCTCTGCTAAATTTCTGTTTCTTGTATTTTTCAGACCAGACTGATGCTGCTGACACGTTGACCTCTGACCTCTACTGCTGATCTCACACAAACTGAAGCATTATGTGATGGCATTTAGATAGTTTAGGGCCAATCCAGTCCTGGTTGCCATGGTTTCTAGGATCAATCTTGTCATGGTTGCTATGGTTTCTAAGACAAGCCAGTCCTCATTTCTATGGTTTACTAAGATCAAACATGTCCTCGTTGCTATGGTTGCAAGGACCAATCTTGTCCTGGTTGTCCTGGTTTACTACGATCAGACTCTTCCTTGTTGCTATGGTTTACTAGGACGAATCTTGTCCTGATTGCTGTGGTTACTCTCTACTACGATTATGCACAAAATAATTCTTGGTGTGAGACGCAAGGACTGTAGCCATGGGCTGCTGTAGACAACAGTGGATGTGCAAAGACGTCATGGAAAGTGATGCAGACTACAAGAAAGAAGATATACTGTATCAATGTGCGTGTTATGATTGTAGAACGGTTGCCAGGCAACTCAGAATGTGTACACGGTCCCAACCATGACACACTTTTTTTCTGATATTTTCTTACCAAGATTAACATGATCTCAATTTTCATCTCTTATCTCTGCCCTCGCCTGCTTGGTTTTCAGACAATGCTCAATTTTGCATCACAATGATGTCTGTACTGATACAATTGATATTGTTATGCAGATTTGGTAGAAACAGTCAGCATTGAATAATATGACTGAAGTACTTATGAGAGATCTTCAAAGATCTCTGTTTAGCATGTATCCCTCTCCCTGCTGGATTAGGCACTGGGATAGCTCTTTAGGGCATCTCCGGTTGCCTTCAGCATGGAGAGAGTTAATTGTCTGACAGTCTGGGTACTACTTTTCTCAGTAATCTGCTAGAGATTTTGTCTTCTCAGTCTGAAGCTATTTCAACCTTCTCATTGTTGGGCCTTTGTTTTAACAAACTATTTATTTGAACTCTGGGATTCAAGAACAGACAACTTAATGGTTACCATATTTGACGTATTAAACGCCCTGCTGCAATAAACGCCCCCTTAATCTATTTTAATAAATTTCCGCCATCTTACCTCCCTTTGTCGTAAAATTACCTCCCCCTGTGTTATCTTTTACGTATCTTCACCCAAATTGAAGGAAGAAACGTAAAATATATTTTTCACATGCAATTTGTGTTTCTTTCTGACTTTAATAACCCCCCCCCCCCCCTTATCATTTTTTTACGTCTGCCATTAAACATAAGATTTTTCTATGAGGGCATCTATGATTGCCTCTTAACGTCTTTGGAGAATAGGCTATTTTTTTTTCTATAGGGCAGCTGTGAGTAGGTTAAATGACATCAAACAGAGGGTAGAGGACACTAGTTCGTCAAATACTTTGCAGACAAAAAAATATATAAATCATTGAATTTATTTTTAAATCATTGAATTTATTTTATATAGTTGTCTCTAATGTCTTACAGGATTATGAGGGCATGAGATATACATACATACTTCAACGTCACATTTCCTGTTGCCAACATACATTCACTTTGCCTAAATTTATAAGTGCTCAATCTACACCTACTTCTTTTTGGTAGGCCAGTGGACTGTTCCCTTGAGGTTAGGAACTGGTTTAGTCAATATGCATGTTATACGTACAGTACTACATGTTCAGCAATGGTGATGTTTAAACACATTGATTTTTGTCTTTCTTTCATAATGCGGACATAATTTATATGTTTTATGTTTCTTTCGCAGTACGGAGAGTATAGGCCATAATATATCAGGCAAGCTATGTATATTTCACTTCAATGTGACAGCATAGTATATATCTGGATGAATAATGAATGGAAAGCATTTACAGTATTGATAAGTTTGAAGATTAAGAAATATTTATATATACCTTGTATGTACAATTTTTCATATATCCACCAATGCAAGTGTGTTTGATTAATATTTGTGTGTATATATGTTATCCAATCAGTGATACTTTCATGATTTTTTGTGCTCAAAATGTTATTTGTGATATTTAAAATCATTGAGAAATTGATGAATAATGCAGGGCAAAAACTGCTTCCTTGTGTGGCCCATATAATGTTTAGTGTATGTATATATACAGTAGATATATTTATGCATTCAACTGGGCGTTAGCCAATAGTTTTAATGGCTATACAGCATGTAGTATCTGTTGAGGCCCCATATATTGTTATACTAATCTAAATAGTACCACGGGGCATGGGACGAAAACTGAACATACCGTAGCTGGAGATGGACTATATATTCCAATATAAAAATCATCCCTATCACATTTGTTATTGAACTTGGATTTTAAGACAGATTTACTTCAAACATACTAGTACATAGCATTTATGAAAGTAAGTATTCTGCTTTCGTGATTGTTTATGTTTCATTATATCTTATTTGTATTTATGTTTCATTATATCTTAATTTGTATATGTCTTGTTTTATTGGAAAACTTCTAGTCTTTTTTATATTTAAAAAAATAAGCAAATATTCTGGTTGCAACAAAAGGTATTTTCTATATACAATGTTAATTATTGTTTCTTTCTGGCTTTCCCCAGATTATACCTATCACCAGTAGTTTGTGATAAACATGGTAAGCTAGAGGAATAAGATTCCACAATGTTTCAGCTATTTACAATTAACAAGCTTTGGACATTTAGATATTTCACATCTTTTCATTTCATTTCATTGGTTCATGTTGTCAAAATAGGTTTATCGCCATTCAATGGGTTAAATGCAATAAATGTAACACACTGATCTATACTGTATCTATAATGCATTCTTCATTTCCATTACCCTCCAATACTAAGATCTAAGGAAGGCTAGCTTAAGTGTTTGTCCTAATGACCTTTCATGAACTTTCCTAATAGCCAATCAGATTGCTTCTTGACCAATCGTGTTTGCACTTTTTATTTGACTGGTACTTGTCTATTAATAATGCATCAAGGTTTATCTGGAAATTAAGTCCACGATAAAAGTTTACTACCTTGAAAACTTGCCATGGCAAAAGGTACTGTCAGTTTGTGTGAAACAACCAATAACAACGCTCAAATTCTGTCTTTATGTTGTTGTCATCCAAGAGATCATGAAAGGTCAGGAGGATTAATATCTTAGTATTGGAGAGCAATGGAAATAAACCAAAATTATATTTTAATATGGATTCATTGATCGGTCTGTGATGGCAATCTAATAGAGTTGTGTTGTTTTGAGTGTTTTGCATGTACATGTATATGTGTAGTATATTCCCAATATTTATTTATTTTGAAATTGGGCTGTGCTGATGTTGATTGTATGTTAAAATAGAAAATGACTTTGTCAAATTAATGTTTTAAAATAATAATACATGTATAATAATGTTGTTTTGAGAATTGATATTTAGTGTCACAAGAAATGTTATTTATAATCTTAATGTGCTATCTAGAGGGAATCTAGAGTTCATTAGAAGGTTTTTTAAATAGCAATGCTTGATGTGCATTTTGACAGTTAAAAGTATACAGTATTATTAATACATCTACTATATAATGTCAATTAATTTAAATCAAATTGTTCATTAATTTTGTTAATTGTAAATTTGTGATGATTAATTTAAAGATTTTCAACGTCCAGGATGTATTATAGATGTACTTGTGATTTGTATTGTTATGCTCGGATTTCTCTGTATTTAATCATTACTAATGTTTAAATGTTTTAACCAGATGCAATATTTCTTATTCTTATTTTGTTGTTGTGGGTTATTGTGTATGATTGAAAGGAAAGTGATTTTGTTGGTTTTCTGTTCCATATACTAACTTTTAATTATGTGTATATGTTAAATTATGTATTTATCATTAATATTAGAAAAGCATATAATTATGGGACACTATTATTAATACTATTTAATTGAAACTCATGCTAAATATTTATTGTATTCCTTCAAATATTCTGTTTAAAAAACATTGGAGAATATTATTTTTCGATTTCTCTTTTTTTTAACACATTCTAAAAATGTTGGGTTTTTTTAAAAATGAAATAATATAAAATTTAAAAAAGAACCTCTGACTCGTTACCATAACAACAAGTTCTGAATGTTAGTTCACCATTGTGTACTTACTCTAGCATGTGGTTGCAGACAGCATGACCGTATTTCTATTCTTCTGATATTTTACATATATATATTATGTATATTAATAAACTTACAATCTGCATATATGCAGAGGTATTGGAGTTGACAGGGGGCAGTGATATAGATATCTTCCAGTTATGTAGATATTTATTTCTCAGTTGTTTTATTCTATGCTAATACCACCAAACCTACGCATATAGTCGTATTCAGTTAAATAGACCTTGTGTGTTTTTCAATTCATAAATCACATGTGTGTGAGAGCCTAGTTTGCTATATATAGGCATATCTTTGTGAAACAGATCCAAACTGCAGTAGATTTTGGTTATGTATGTACCATATCCAGCAATGTCACTAACCCTCTCCCTGCTGGATTAGGCAAAAGCACTGCTCATTAGGGCATCAATGGTTGCCTTCAGCAGGGAGAGGGTT
>JAUTBV010078979.1:2021-19283 GCA_032361325.1 Lepetodrilus fucensis
TCGCTCGCCTGATGCGCCATCAAACCCGTCACAGGGAACACACCTGACACGCCGGTGTCCTCGTTGCGGGCGATCACGTCGGCGTGCAGGGCGTAGGTGGAGAAAGAGTTGGTGGCTACAAGAACAACAACCAATAATAGGCGAAAGAATGACCCATATATCTGTTAATTTGGCCCCATTACCCAAGGCTGGTCTAGTGTTTCTCGCTCATAGTAGATATTGGGGCTAATAGCAGGTAGCCCCATAAGATCTGGAAATGCAGCCTTCACAAAGCTGTAAGCAATTATTCTAGCACTTGAAAAATCACAGCCACAACTAGCGGCAATGTCGCCATCCCCATCCATTGATACAGATTTCACACACCCAATATCCGCAAATACATGAGGACACACAAAAGTTGCCAGATTATCAGGGAAATCACCCATGGTTTTTATCTTCATTTAAAATTCCTCTCCAGCCACTCTTCAAACGACGTACTTCCTTTTCGGCGATTACAAGTCCTACATGAACAGAAAATATTTTGTAAGTCTCTTCCACCACCCCCAGCAAACGGAGTCCCATGATCGAATTCCAAGCTGTTTGGAAAACCAAAGTTGCGTGTCAGAGAGGTCCCGCAATATTCACATCGTAACACACCATCGGAACCAGTCGCGCATTTAATTGCATCATTCTTTGTTTCTGTTAAGGGGTTTCGTGGCGCATTATGCCCCCACGCCTCCAGCTCCCCTGCAAAATACGTATGCGCGTCGGCGATCTCCAGATTGTGAACCATCTGCGGGTTCTGATCAACCTCGACCGCCAGAACGGTGAGCGGCAGCAAATCCTTGTCGCGGATCGCATCGCCCGGCACCAGCGCGCCAGCCTCGCTCCAACCCGTTTCCGCGATGAACAAAGGATGCGTCGGGGTGACGCCCACCATCTCAAGCAAGAGTTGGGCTGCCCCTATTCCAGTTCGCTGAAATGGGGGCGGTGTCAGATCATATCGAAACTAATACACCTCACGCGCCTGCAAAACCGATCAGAGCTTCTCTTCAATGATCTATCTGGCGGCGGCCATCATCAACTCCCGATGAATCTCAACAAGCCCTAATATAATTTAAGCCAATAGCGCAATATCATACGAGTTTAACAAAAAATTGGCGGCCAGATACCTAATCTTATTCTGCTTCGCAAAATTTCGTATTTTCCCGAATGTAACCAGTTCTAGCTTTTCTCTACCTGACAAATGAGCCTGAAAATTAGCAACCTGCTCTAACTCAAACCAAAATGGAATGCATTGGGTTCCCTCATCTAACCTGACTGAAACTAGATCACCACCTGGCAATGAGAAAGAAAACACCTTGTCCAAATCGGTTAATTTTAGAACAGCACTATTCTTTTTTGGCGCAACATAATCACCTTCTTCTGGATTATATGTTTCGAAGTAATAATTATAGCGCCAATCGTTTTCAGTGCGGTTTATAGAAAAATTGATAGGCAATGTACAGAAGTCTGCTGGCAGCCCGGAAATCTTTGCAAGATGACCTAGATGTATCATACCAAGTTGGTTATCCGAGCAGTTATCCAAACAACGTTCGGAACACCCTGCCGCCCACCCTTCTTGAGTTCGGCAAATAAACGTAACTGATTGAATATCAGTCAATGCGTGTGGGCACATAATGCAAGCTAGATGTGCATTGTTCATACCTCAGCGCCGCCTAGGTGGATAGTTGGAATTTGCAGCTCTCATACCTGCTCCTAATTTAGAATTACATGAACAGCATTCACCTTGCAGGTTACTTACTATATCCGCCCAATCAGGCATCCAAGATCTAGGAACCTTGTGCCCAACTGTAAACCTATTCTTGCGCGGCCCTGTTCTGGGTCCTTTGAATACCATTGTAACCCCACAGATTGAACAACGCCCGCCACACCCTTTAAATATACTTTTGCGTGTGCTGGGGGTCTTCCAGCCATTATGCCCCCACGCCTCCAATTCACCCGCAAAATAGGTATGTGCCTCGGCGATCTCCAGATTGTAGACCTGCTGCGGCGTGGTACAATGTTACCTACCTACGCCTGCAAACGCTTATCCGGCTTTCATCAAAATAAATCAGTATTATAATTTATATCCCACTCGCTCTTCTTTGTTTCTCGATCTGCTTCAAAGCTTTCTCGAATACTCAAGAGTTTCAAAACAGTTGGGTCATCCTGAATAACGTGTGAAATATGTATAGGATCAGCGTCGTCGACGTCATGCCCATCTTCCCCACACAAGAACTGGAAAACCCCATCACAAGCAGTATGCGCCACATAGAGAATAGGCCTCTCACCTTTTTCGCAATGTTTGCAAATTAGTGCCATTTTATCTATCATTTCATAGGCGGCCTCCAATCCAAATCAGTTCCTTTAATTGGCCTCTGACAACCTTTCCTTAAATTGCACGATGCACACAATGGCTGCCCATTATACACTTCTGTTAGGCCTCCCAATGCCCATGGCCAAATATGATCGGCATGCTTTCCTGGAGCACCACAACGCACACATCTCCCGCCATTTTTACACATAACGGCTTGACGTTTTGAACCGCGAAAACCTCTTCCATTATGCCCCCACGCCTCCAATTCACCCGCAAAATACGTATGCGCATCGGCGATTTCCAGATTGTAGACCTGCTGCGGCGCAGTATCCACTTCCACAGCCAGCACAGTCAAGGGCAGCAAATCCTTGTCGCGGATCATATCCCCCGCAGCCAGTTCCCCGGCATCGCCCCAGCCGATCCCCGTGATGAACAGCGGGTGCGCAGCCGTTACACCCATCCGCGACACCTCGCCAGCCTCGTTCTCCAGTGTCAGCCACAGAACCTCGCTCGCCTGATGCGCCATCAAACCCGTCACAGGGAACACACCTGACACGCCGGTGTCCTCGTTGCGGGCGATCACCATATCACCCTCGCGCAGAGTCTCGATGGCAACAGGACCGTCCGGTGTCAGAACCTCGGTCCCTTCGGGGAAAGAGTTCCGTCCGCCCCCGCGCCGACCGCCCTTACCACCACAACCGCATAGGGGAATCCGTGGCGCTATAAAGGCCGTGATACAACTGTTAATGCCTGCGTCAATCTTCTGCATCTGGGACATATCGCCCCCGTCTTCCAGAATTTCACCGATGGACTGCAAGGCAGTGGCGATGCGATTGGCCACGCAAAGTGTTGGTTCACCCACTCGGGCAACGGCCCCATTCCCCCACATCATAAGCCGGCCAAATTCTTCGACAGCCAACCCGCTGGGATCGGTCCAGTTGGCCGGATCGTTCCAGGTGTAGGCATAAAGGTTGGTGTCTCCGGCGGCGAACCCTAATGGGTCGGATTGCAGGAAACGGCCCACGTTCGGGTCGTAGCTGCGGGCGCGGTAGTAATAAAGCCCCGTTTCAGGGTCAAACTCCCGCCCCGTGAAACCGTAGGGCTGGGTGCTCAGGCCAACGGTCTGCTCCTGCGCCCCGAAGGCATCGTATTTATACCGCGCCGCAAGGGTGCCTGTCGCCTGATCCGTCACCGCAATCACCGAACCTTGGCGATCGGCGTGCAGGGCGTAGGTGGTGCCGGAACCGGGGGTGGTGCTGGCGGTGTATTCCTCGTAGGCCAGCGGCTCGTCGATGCCCTGCCCGTGCAGCCAGCGGCGTGTCAGTGTGCCGCCCTGGTATTCCAGCAGGATGTCATGGGTGGTCAGATCGCGCATATTGCCGATATCGTAGATATAGGCGGTGGTCGTGCCGTTCACCGTTTTGACAATCCTCCGCCCCAGTGCGTCATAGGCATAGGTTGTGGTGGTTCCATTGCTGTTAGTGACGCCGGTCAGCTGGTTCATGGCATCATAGGTATAGGTTTCCAACTGCCCGTCCGATTTGCGGGTACGGGTGATCCGGTTGCCTTTGACGTCATGGGTATAGGTATAGGTTGCGTCCTCGAGCAGCCGGTTGTGGTTATCCACATTGTAGGTTGACGACAGGTGGCTGGCGGTCCGGTTGCCGGTCGGGTCATAGGCGTAATCCTCGACCGGAACGGGGGTTCCGCCATCTGTTGTCGGGAGCCCTTGGGAAACCATCAACAGGCGATTGTCCGCATCATAAGACAGGGTGCGGGACCGTGTAGGGTCCTGCAGGTCGCGGATCAGTTCCACGGCTCCATCCGGTGTATAGGCAAAGCCGGACTGCGCAAAGGCAACGCCGTTCTGCATATGGGTCAGCTGTTCCAGCCGGTCCGACGCATAGCTAGCCGTAGTTTGCCGTCCTGTCGTGTTTTGCAGCGTCAGGCGGCGGCCTGCCGGGTCGTAGTTCATCGAGTTTGTATCGCCCCATGGTGGCGATATCCCCGTCACGCGGGACCGTTCATCAAACAGGTAGCTCCAGGTTCCGCTTAGGCCGTCCGTGAGGGTTTTACGCTGGCTAAGCGGATCATAGGTATAGGTCAGCGTTGTAGCAGGCTGTCCCGCCATTGCAGCAGTTGTCACCCCGACAATCCGGTGACGGTTGTCGTAAGCAAACCCCAGTTGGCTATCGTTGTCATTTGCCGCGGTCAGGTTGCCGCGCCCGTCATAGGCATAGCTAAGGGTATTGTCGGCGGTTGTAACAGTAATGCGCCGTCCCAGCCCGTCATATGTTGCCGTTTCTACAGCCCCGTCTTCACGTGTTATGCTGGTCAGGTTGTCCCGTTTGTCATAAGCCAGCAGGATGGTCTGGCCCAGCGGATTGGTACGGGATATACGCCGCTCGAAGATATCAAACCCAAAGGTGGTGATATTCCCGCGCTGGTCGGTGACTTCGGCAAGGCTGTCTGAAATGTTGTAGACAAAAGATGAAACATTGCCCAACCCGTCATGCATCGCAGTAACTTCGCCAACGATATCATAGTCCCAGGTTTTGGTTATTCCCTCGGCATCCGTTTCAGCAATCATTTCGCTTGCCGGGTTGTAAGCATAGTGCGTCGTTCCATAGCCCGGCACTGTGTCTGAAACCAGTTGGTTCATATTGTCAAATTCGTACTCGGTGCGTAGTCCTGTTTCATCGACCGAGGCAATCATATTCCCTGCTATATCGTATTCAAAGAAAGTCTTGCCGTCTAACGAAACGCCTGAAGCATCTACGGTTTCGCGAGAGATGACCCTGTTCTCTATATCATATTCAACCAGCACACTTCGCTGCTCTGGAAAACCAAAAGCTTCGGTTTCCTTTATGACATTCCCTTGTCCGTCATATTCCTGCCTGATCAATGTATTGTCTGGCAGAGCAATCTCTCTCAGATTCAGATCTGGCTGATAAAAATAGGACGTGACGTTCCCGTTTTCGTCTGTCTCTGTTTCAAGAAGGCCCACCACATTATACGTCATCTCGCGCGTGTTACCCGATGGATCGGTCAGGCGCACTAAATCCCCGAATGCATCATATTCATAGGTCGTGACGAACCCATCGTCATCTGTAAACCGTGTCACATTCGAGAAATCAGGATCATATTCATAAGTCCGCACTTTCTCCAGGACCGTGCCGACTGCAAACCGTTGGACGGTCATGTTGCCACGGGCATCATACTCCATTTCATCAATGCGGGTAGGCAAAGCCGCCACTTCTGGCGGAATAGGAAGGTTGCCACCACCAAGCGAAGCTGCAGCTTGGTTCAGGGTGATCTGTCGCAAAGTCGAAGGATTATTTGTTGGGCGTTCAGTGCGAATAACAAGATTGTCATCATTCCTGGTCATCCGCAGGTATCGCCCAATCGGGTCAACCCGTTCTACAATGGCCCCAAATTGATTCATGCGAATTATGGTTACACCACCTTTTTCGTCAGTATGGCTCGAAATCCTGTCTTCGGGCTTTACAAAGCTAAGCGGTTGGGGAGCAGTCGCAATATCGGCAATGCCTAGTGCAACACCCGCCTGATTTTGGATTTGTGAGGCATTCGGATAAAGAGTGCCCGCGTAAGTACCCGCAGAGGTATAATTGTGCTCTGTTGTGTTCCCGCGCTGGTCCGTCACAGCAACAAGTTGCCCGGACTCGTCATAGCGGTAACGAACATTGCCCCCATCAGGTTCGGTAACCTGCGCAAGTTTTTCGTCGTCATATGTGAATAGGGTTTCGCGCCCGTCGGGGTAGGTGATGGAGGCCAAGCGTCCGAGTGCATCGTAGGCGAATTGCGTCACCCCACCAACCTGATCTGTAACTGTGTCAAGACGCCGGTTGGCATCATATGCGAATTCGCGACGGTTGCCCTGTGGATCTACTTCGGCAGTTTGCAGTCCGGCAGCATTGAACTCGACAATACTGCCATCCTTGTAACGACGCTGCCAGGTACCGTCCGGCAATTGGGTAAGAGTCGAGAATTCACCATTACCAGATACAAACTGGCCAGTTGCCGACGGTTTGGAAAAGTGCACCGTGACCGAGAACCGTTGACTGGAAACCAGATCCAGACTGCCATCACCATTGATATCGACAATCTTGATTGTGTTCAGATCATAGTCGAGAAATCCCAGCTCAAAAGGTTCAAATGTTCCGTCACCACGCCCAAGGTAGACAGCAACAGTGCTTGTCGCCGCATTCCGGTCACTTAGAATGATATCGTCAATATTATCCCCGTTCGTATCGGCAATATTCACGGCAGCACGGTTCGCCATACCGGGCGGGCGGGCCAGTTCTGTCGCAGGACCAAACGCTCGCCCCGAAGTATTGAGGAAAACTTGTAACCGGTTGTCGCCACTCCAGACGACATCCTGTTTACCATCGCCATTTGCATCAAACAGCTGAAACAGCTTTCCAAGGGCAAGGATGGGATTATCGCCCAGATTTTGCTCGGACAGCGCGAAACTACGACTCCCGTTATTGAACACGAATTGCACACCCGTTCCGCTGCGATATGCAACATCCAGCTGGCCATCGCCATCAACATCACCGGTTGTGATCTGAAGCGGGAAATCGCCAAAGGCTTTTTGGGAAATACGTGCTCTGGTGCGCCCGTTCGGACCACCGTAGTCGACCCACATTTCGTCAAACCTGTTCGAAAAGAGGCCCCACCACATGGATTTGACAATATCATCATAACCGTCACCATCCAGATCGGCCACGGTAACATCCAATGGCCTTTCTGTCATGCCAAGGAAGGAGTAGTTGCTGGAAAACGTTCCAAACCCGTTATTCTCGACATAGCCATAACCATTCTGGATCTGCAGCCCATAAGCAACATCCAGCACCCCGTCATTGTTCAGCTCTCCCAGAGATACGCCCAGCAGGTTGGGGCCGTACCCGCCTGTTTGTGGAATGTCTCGTGGGTCGCCAACATGGACAGGCGTATCCAATTGCAGGTTGCGACCACCATAGTTTGCTATGAAACCGATGTTTCCGGTACCGCTTTCGCCAAACACAACGTCAAGATGGCCATCCCCGTTGTAATCCCCGACATCAACAGACTGTGCCCCAACAGCGGGAAACACCAATGGGTCGTCATCAAAATCGGTGAATGAAGGCTCCGGATCAAATGTGCTGATACCGTCATCATCTATGATGGCGACGCTACCGTCTGGATTGACAACCAGTTCCTGCAGATTATCGACCGACCAGCCCGTGCCATAGGGGCTATTGGTCTGGTTTTGCACATAGAGTTCGGCATCGTGGGTTGAACTGACGGTCGAGCAGGCGAACTTTGCCTTGGCAACAAAGGTATAGCCGTAGCGACCCGAGGACAGGCCCGTGGCATCCACCAGCATGGACTGGCGCATTGTCACGGCTTCGCCCACAAGTGCCGGGATGCTGCCGTCCAGCCCCTGGCGGGGGGTCCAGTCTGCGGTATCGCTGATCGACAGGCCACCGACATCCAGTCGGGTGGTCATGGTCACTGGCAGCGAACTGTCGGCGGCAATGCTGACATCGCCCGCCACGATCACATCGGGATTGGCCGCCGTAGAATGATAGGCCAGCCCGACCTGCTGGGTGCGGTTGAAGGCACGGTATCCGGGCAGTGTGTAGGTTTCCGAAAGGTCGCCTTCGAACACGGACAGTTGGCGATTGCCGGTTGGCTGATCGGCCGAGGCAACAGTATTCGGGGCCTGCGGCAGGAAGGTGAACAATGTGCCGTCCCTGAAGGACGCCGCAGTACTGCTGACGGTGGTGCCGCCAGCATCAACGCCGGCATTTGCCGAGGCGCGGAACAATCCGTTTGATGCGCTCTGGCGCCACAGGTTCAGGCGTGTTTGTTCCGGCAGTTGGTCAACATTCGGGGCCGTTATTGCGATCCCCTGAGTAAAGACAGCGCCAGGTGCATCCAGCGCGTAGATGCGGCAGGCTTGCGTATCTTCAGGAAAGCCACTTTGGTTGAACAGTTCCGGCAAAGACCCGAGGCAAACATCCCCAGCATAGGGATCACCCGTCGATGTTTTGACGGTATCTGCTGCAATCGTCACCGTAACGCCCGAAGCCGTACCATTCAGCACAGTATCCTGCCCGGCAACGACAGCCGCACAGCCGTCATTCAGGGGTGTCAGCAGGAAATCCGGGGCCAGATCACGATCCTGATTGGCCGTGATCCGGATAGCGCGAGTGGTGCCGGTATAGCCGCCGGGACCGCCTGTTGCGCTTGGTTCAACAAAAATCTGGTCATGGCCTGCCGTCAGGCTGCCAAACCGAAAGGCACCAGTAGCATCTGTGGTTGCCACAAGCGCAGCATCCTTCAGGCGCACCGGCATACCTACCAGCGGTGTCTCCACCCCGTTGGCAAAATCCACCGCATCCAGAACCCGCCCGTAAACCGAGGTATCGCTGGCCGTTCCGGGAACAACTTCAATGTTCAGAACAGCTGTATCCGTCAACGTGCCGTCCGACACACCGATGGTAAAGGAATAGCTGCCCTCCTGTCCGACCTCGGGCCGGAACCGAACCTTGCCGGTTGTCGCATCCAGCGTGATACCGGTGGGCAAAGGTAAAGGAGTGGCAAAGAAACTGATCGGGTCGCCATCCGGATCGGTTGCGGTCAGATCAAGGGCCAGTTCCAACCCCAGCTCAACCGTATAAAGCGTATTGATATTGCCAAGGATCGGGGCCGCATTGGCCGCCGTTGCATCAATCTGCAGCGGCGCGACGGCTTGGGCCAGCCCATCCGAAACCGTTACCTCAATCGTGTAGGTTCCAGCCATATCGGCAATGAAACCCACCTCTCCGGTTGCTAGATCGATCAGCGTCGGATTCGCGCCTGCCGGAGCCTGCACCACAGCAAAGGTATAGGCCAAAGTATCGCCATCCGGATCGGAAGATCCTAATGCGGACAAGGTAATCTCTTGTCCCACACTAACAGCAGTTTCACCTGTCAGATCAGCCACTGGATCTCGGTTTGGCACCGTGAGGGCAATGATTGCGGCAGGTGAGGAAAACTCATAATCCGAGACCACCAGTGCAAACTCATAATCCCCGCGCACACCTGCCCCTGGCACATCGGGCACAAAGGTCGCAATAGGGCCAAAGGGATCCGGTATCGTCGCCGTACTACCTACCGGTTGCGATATAATGGTCCATTGGTAACTAAGCGCATCACCATCCGGATCATAAGAACCAGAACCATCAAGCGTTGCTGTTTCCCCGACAAACACCTGTGCAGGGCCCGTAGCAACAGCCACAGGCGACCCATTGATCACCTCTATTTCAATCACGGCAGGGCGCGCCAACAGGATATCATCCGCTGAGGTAACTTGTATCAGGTATAGGCCAGAGCGATCCGGTGTGAAATCGAGCGTCTCTCCCGTTACGATCTGAACCGTTGGGTCACTATCAACCGAAGCACTGCTGCCTTGTGGGCGGTACAGGACAGACCAGCTGTAGGAAAGGGCGTCACCGTTGGCATCAAACGCGTAATTAGGCGCAGCCAAAGCAACAGCAGTACCATTCTGTGCGGCAATCCGCGCTGAGGGCGTCAAGACAGGGCGGGTATTCCCCGGTGTGCTGAAAATTGTGTCTGGCAATGATATCCCGTTTGCGTCCGAAACGATCAACTGCGCAACCGATGATCCGGCGCCGATGCAAACCGAGTTGCTTTTACCAAAATTGCTGCTCTTTGCCGACTTTCGTGCAACGCGATTGTCCCCAACCCAAGCTTCCAGCTTGTCGCCACCTAAATCCTGTGTTGTGAGATACAACGAGGTCTTACCCGGCAGCGTATAGGTTCCGACTACCACACCGCTTTCGGTTTCTAGACGCACCTCCTGAGTCGCTTCGCGTTTGTTGTGAATTTCCCAGACAAACAAATCAACGCCATCGACCACAATCCGGCCCTTGGCCTTTAGCTTGATCCTCAGCGATTCATAGGGATCGGCCCCTGGAATATCATCCGGTTGGCGCAGGTCGTATTTGCACTGGCCCGGTGTGTGGTTGCCTTTCAGACGATAGACAATATCGCTGGCAACCACATCGCGCAGCTCTTTGGTGCGCATTTGCATCGACAATTCCGGCATCGCCAGCGTTGCATCATTCAGAGAGGCATATTCGCCACCCGAGGTAAGGCCCAAAACAGACCACGCATAGGCCGGTGCCGTGCCTGCACTCAGCGTTCCGTCAAGTGTTGCAACGGATTGACCCTCCGGCAGAACGATATCCGCGCCAGCATTGGCCACAGGCAGAGGGGCATCAACCACCATCATCATGGTTGCCGGTACAGAAGCGGCAGTACCGTCGTCGGCAATCAACTGCACGATATATGTACCCGGAGCATCTGGCGTGATCTCGGCATAGGGTCCGGTGCTACTGGCAAGGGCCGTTGTACTTGTTGCAGGTTTGGTCAGAATTGCCCAATGATAGCTCAGAAGATCGCCATCAAAATCAAAGCTCTGGCTACCGTTCAGGGCATAGGTCGCACCGTTTTCAGGGCTTGGCACAGAGGCAATCCGTGCAACGGGGCGGATATTTGCATCCGGATCCGTAACAACAAGCTGTTGATCATAACCGGTGTCTGTCCCGTCCGAAACGGCCAGAGAAACCAGATAATCTCCTGCAAGGTTCGGCGTTACCGACGCAAATCCATCTTGGTCCAGTAATGTGGCCACTGCGTTCAATGTCGGCGCAACCGCAACCGAATATTCGGCGCTCAAAGCGTCTCCGTCGACATCGATGCTATTATGGGCATCCAATGTCAGCGTGGTTCCAACAGTTCCCCGAACCTGTTCAAAAACCAACTTGGAAATTGGCGGGATTTGAAGCCCTGCCTGTATTATACAGTCCCCGCCGTAATCGTCGTCATCATCATCATCGTCATGGTGACCATGATGCCTCTGAGGCATGCTTACACACTGAATGTCGTCGCCGTCATGCCTATCATTATGCCCATGTTCATCTTCGTCGTCGTCATGACCATCATCATGGTCATCATCCTCTCCGCTAGGGCCCCCAGCATGATACGAAAACCGCAAACGGGCCGGGGCAGACGCAACCCCGTTTTCATCTTGTACCGTCAGCGCGACGATATAATTGCCGTCCAGATCAAACTGTAAATCGCTCAACGGAGCCGCTGAATCGGCAATGGTGACAACTGCCCCGGTTGGGGCGCTCTCTACAGCCCAGGAATATGTCAGTGCATTGCCATCCACATCATAGCTTTGCGACGCATCAAGGGTCAGAGATGTTTGCGCTTCTGGAGTGTTGCGGATCGTACCACGGGCAACAGGAGTCAGATTCCCGGTTCCAATTTCGACCAGCACTCTGTGAACCAATTGCGCGCCATCAGGATCGTTTGGTCCGAACAAATCAAGCTGGGCAATATATGTACCATCCGCATCTACAGTAAACGTTGGTCGCAACACCGCCGGGTCAGATATATCGGCAACACTTGTGGTGGGTCGGGAAACCCAACTCCAGACTGGTCGCAACGCTATATTATATTCCGCTGCAAACCCGTCAGTCGGATCAAGTTGTACGGTTTGACCAATCTCTGCAGAAATTGGAGTGCCGGTTCCATCCTCTGCATGGAGATAATTTGCAAAGAACAAAGAAGTAACCGAAACGCCGGCCACAATCAGGCCGCGAAAAAAAGAAGTTTTCAAAACATCCCCTCAAAAATTATATTGACCACTTATAGGGGAAGTTTAGCCTTCAATAACTATTTATCAAGGAAAATTTACCATAGTGTTGCAAAGAGCTTTAATTCGCGAAAGGGAAAAGGGCTTTGCCCCGCCTCACTCTCGGAGATATTCGCAGGTCCATACATGGCTTTGAGTGTTCAGGGTACTGGGAAGGTTACTCTCCTTGCCATACGCTTTCAAACTTACTCGTAATACACTAGGCGTCCTATGGTATTGCTGGGGCCTTCAGGCCCGGCGCAATTCATTTCGTATAGGTTGTCATTCTGGATCAGCTCGTGCCCATCAACAAACACCGAGGTCTTGTTTGATTTTGGCCGGCACCACCCCTTGTTAACCCCCGACACAACACCGCCCTTTTTGCCCGGCTCATCACCCGTCACTTTGTTCGTGCGGCTGGCCATGGTAAAAGCTTCCTGACCTGTCAATTTTGTGTGGCTGATGGTTTTCTTAGACCACGACAGTTTTGAAACAATCATATAGGGAACAGGAACCTGGATCCCGCCAATCGGTGTCAGGCAAACATCAGGCGCAAGACAGACAATCTGCGCCTTTTTTCCGCTATCACGCGCTGCAGATTTTCCCATTCAATTACTCCATATGCATTTGTTGGATATCACCCGTTTCAAAGCGATCTGGCGCAGTCACAATACACCGCCAAAGAATTGTCAGACTGTAATTGTCGGTATTTGGGTCACTGGCATCCAGCAAAACTGTATCCAGTATCATATCCTGATAACCGCTCTCTTCGCCAGTCAGGCGGACAGTCAAGGCCACGTCAGGTAGTTTGACATCAATGGGGTCGGCAGCATGGTTGATGCCTGCAAGAGTGATGGTTTCATTACCGGTTAATGCCGGCAAAATCTGCAGTGGCTTGGGGGCGGCATTCCAAAACCCGAGACCATAATCCGCAGGCATGCGTGGATGGCGGGTTTGTTGCCATGCCGCGTCAAACGTTCCGGCATCAGCCCGGCGGGGCAGCCACGTTTTGGCGATCGGGCCGAACCCGTGCACAGTCATGTCCATCTGCGGATCAGCCGCCATAAACTCCGCAAGTTCGCCGATTTGCGGGGCTGCAAACGGCTTTTTGTTTCCCCGCGATTGTGGCGTTGTGAAACCGACACCTGAGGGGTTGAATTCGAATACTTCGGGGCTATTTTCATCTGCCCCGATAGCAGTACCGCCATAAGCCAGCGTATAGGTGATCGGCACTTCGGTAACCGGCTCTGGTTCGCCCAGCTTCCAGCCCGTCATCTTGTGCTCCCATTTTGACGGGCCGCGAACGCGAAAGGAATAGTGTAGTTTGTCGACAATAGACACGCCTACCGCCCAATCAGGGGCAGGCTTTGCTTCGGGCGAGCGGGCAATGGCATTGATAACCAGATCTGTGCCGATTTTGGCAGGCGCAATGTCCTGCTCGCTCACCAAGGGGCTTGCGGCCAGGTCTCCCTCGTAGATATCCTCAAGCAGTAATTCGGGAGGAGTTTGGGTCGCATAAAAACCACCGTCTTCCGCCCGCTCGAACCGGGCCTTGGCAATAACCACCCCGACTTCTGTATCGTCGGTATGCCAGTGCTTGAAAAACATGAAAGACAGGGGGAGACGGCTGATTAGGTGCATTGGCTATCCCCGTTTTTTCAGCGCAAATGTAAAAACAGCGAGCTCTGGATTGTGGTAGGCTACGGTCGCGCCAAAAAGCTTTACAAAGTCGCCACCTTCGGGTTTAAGATTTAGACCATATTTTACGAACTCATGCATGTATTGCACGGTATGTTCATAAGCAAATGTCACAAGATCACCTGCGGCATCCTCAACATTCCTAATACCATCCCCGGCCTCATCCCAGACTTCACGGCCAAGGTCCCCAACCTCGTCAGCTGCGTCAACAGTTACATCCCTAACCTCATCACCAACTTCTGACGCCACATTGCCGACTCCGCGAACAAGATCCCTTGGCTCATCGTAAAGATTGTAGAAGAACCAAGGAACCCCCCAATACCCGCTTGGTTCGTTGGCTTCGGCATCCTTTTCCTTTGCCGCGGCTTCCCTTTCAGCATCGGCTTCAGCCTGTTCCGCGGCTGCTTCGCGCGCGGCTTCTGCCCGCTCGGCGGCGGCTTCACGGCGGGCATCGGCTGCTTCGCTTTCACGTTCCAACCGCACTTCTTCGGCTTCTCGGGCATCACGACCCGCACGGGCATCTTTAACACGTTGAGAGATTTCATCATGAAACTTTTCAAGCATTTCTTCCATATTGCGGGCATTGGCCATAAGCCCCGCCAAATTGCCCCATGTGGCCAGCGGATCCTGACCGTTTTGGGCCGGGATCAATGTCTGGTTTTCGATCGGAAACAGGTTTGGCATTTCTTCCCATTTGGGCGCATAGGTATGTCCCTTTTCTTCGCCCCCCATCTTCCCCGGGCTGACGCCCTTGGTGGAATGGAATGTTCCAATCGGGGGCGGTAATCTGTTGCCGGTATAGCGAACAAGGCTGGAAATAATCGGCACAAAATCGGACGGTTTTTCCAATGATGTCAGGACTTCATCCTCAACCGCCCGCGCGATGATTTTGGCATCCGACGCCAGATCAAGGGATGTGAATAAATCTTTGGCTGTTTTGGGATGAACGCCGGAGGCATCATAGGTCAACCCGTAAATTTTCATTTCAGGATCCTGAGCCTTGGCATAGATTGCCCCTGCACTGGCCAATCCCCCGCCCAGAGAATGGCCCGTGATGCGCAGTTGGGTGCCAAATTTTTCTGCAATATCCATCGCATCATCCACAGCCTTCATCAAGTTCGTACCGTAGTGTTGTGTTTTCCGCCCAATTCCCTGAAGTGCATTGGTGGCCCAATCCCCCTCGTCCTGATTGAACCAAAGTTCAAACTTTGCCTCGATCGTGATATTCAGTGCAAGAATGTTCTTTCTTCCAAGCAGCCTACCTATTGGAATAAGTGGTATCTGGGTTTTTACGTGCGGCTCTACGCCCGCTAATTTAGTGAAGTTAAGCCAATTCCCCTTTTTGATAAAGGTATCAAGCCAACCAATCCGGTCCATCATCCCGGTTTCGTCTGATGTTTTTCCTTCAACCTCGTATCCCGGGGCAAATCCCACCGCGAATTCGCTTGCCATGTTTGGTGCTGCTGATGGGTAAGATTTGATTCGTAGCGCACCGGCAATTCCGCGAGTATCGTTAAAAACCGTGCCGCGAATCGCAAGAGTCGGGGGGCAGTCATTGCCTTTCTTGGGTGTGAAAAGCGTGGCATAGAAACCGGATGGTTTTACAACGCCAATATTGCCGGTGGTCACCCGATCCCAATATTGGTCAAGTTTTTTCAATTCTTCCTTGGTCTCAGGTTGCAGCACTGAAGGGTCCCGATGATAGGTATCAAGGAACATCAATGACGCATAATCCAGACAGACCTGATCCGTGGCCTCGCCAAGAATTACGGTGCTATTTGAGGGGGCTTGGGGCATACGAACCTACCATACCTCATTACCAAGGAACCAACCCATGTGCGGATCATCATAGTCCTGATGCAATTGTCCTTCGCGCAGTATCCAGCCGCCCTCGTTATCAGGTATCGGATTGGAGGCCAGCAGTTCCAGCATTCGCGGGCTGGGGTCAAACGCCTTGATGGCGATTAAAGCGTTCACAACACGCTGTACGGTCCACAGCTCATGGCGGCGTTCCGGGCCTGTGGCATCTGAAAGTATTTCGAGAACTTTCAAATAATGGTCGTGCACCATGGGATAATAGACTGGCTGCGGCGGCATCCGGAACAGGCTTCTTTTGATGATTATATACATTTCTTCATTAATATCAGAAGATAAAGAGCTAAAGATCAGCTTGCCCAGCATTGTATACTTAAAATTGCGCGGCTTTGGCGCTTCTTCCGTCAACCACGGATCGGCCCCACGCTCCAATAGAAACAGCCGTGCCGCCAGATTGTTAAAAGGTGCGCTGATCAAAGACCCCGTTCCATAGCCGCCCTCGGCAGTCGTATCCAAATCCCCACCATATTCCAGATACAGTTCCAGAAACGGCACTGCGGGGGACCCGTCCCTAAACATATTGATTGGACCGCTGCTGGGATGCCAGATATGATCCGACGCAGTATAGGCCATCAGGCTTCCCGACCCGTTCGGATCAGCCCCTGCCTCCAGCAGCGCCTTGGTCCAGCGGTAATTTGATTGCAGCACTGCCTCGTTCAAAAGTGTGCTGTGGGGCGGCAGGCCTTTCTTTCGATAAAGAACAAGCTCCATCTGGTCGCGATCCAGAGCCTTGAGCGACTCGATATCCGGCGGCGCATTGCGGTAAAGCGCAACCAGAACATCGCGGAGGTCCTGCGGTGCATTGGGGCCGACATTCTCGGCATGGGCGATGGCGTCGTCTTCGCCGGCATAACACTTGACCATGTTTTTCAGGATATCTTCCATCTTCTGCTCCGCTGGTGGGGTTTGAAAATAGCTGCGTTTTGAAGGCCGAACATCGCAATCCACATCCGACACTTGCGCAGTGCCGTCACAGGCCGTTAGAAGGGCTAGAAATACCAGACTGAAAACAGTTGGTATGGCTTGGCGTGTAATGTTCATTAATTTATCTTGACCACATCAGATTGTAATGAGATCAGCTTGTCCCCAAGCTCAAGGATTTTTTGACCGTTGATTTCAATTGTTCCGTTTTCAGTCAGCTTGATTCGAGACTTGCCACAAACAAGTAAAATCTCGTCCCCGGCTTCAATCCGGATACGCTTGCGTGCCTTGGCCGTATAGTCCTTGTGAACCCGGGTGTCTTTGTCGCCCTCAACAGTTTCAAAATGATCGCGACCGATAACTTGGGTTTTGGTTTTTTCCACAGAGATTTTCAGATCTCCGACACCGCGCTTTGCGCCTTCTTTCTCACCAAGCATGTAGGGCACAGTCTTAATTCCTTCGACCTCTTTATTTGCGCCGCTTGGTGTAAAAGTTCCTTTATTTCCTGGGCCTACGCGTAATTCCATATCACCATCGATGATTTCGAAATAATTATTCCCAACCTCACTGGCCTTGTTATGCCCAACGCTTTCAACCTTGTTCACATTTACCCGCTCGGATTGGTTGTTCTCGACTTTTGTGTTGCGATCCCTCTGCGCATGAACAAAGATTTCTTCCTTGTCCTTCTCGTCTTCGAACCTCAGCTCATTAAACC
>JAUTBV010079090.1:0-16335 GCA_032361325.1 Lepetodrilus fucensis
TAGTAGTAGTAGTAGTAGTAGTAGTAGTAGCAGTAGCAGCAGTAGTAGTAGTAGTAGTAGTAGTAGTAGTAGTAGTAGTAGTAGCAGTAGCAGCAGTAGTAATAAACAGTACTAAATCAATTCATCCATAAAACTAGTGTAAAAGCAGTCCAGTCTACTAGTCTGTTTACATGATATATGAAGCTACGTGTGGAGGAATGGAATCCTCTCTTGAGAAGTAATATACTTGAAGACAATAGCTATCAATCGGAACCCCCTTCTTGTGCATCGCTCCTTCTAGATAAGAATTCCCTCCAGGCGCCACAAACTCGTCCAAGAAGCGAGAGGCTTCGGTGAAGTGTTTGGTTGACCCATAGTTATAATATACCACCTGCCGCGGAACATGTGGGTCAAATATCGCCTTTCCAAAACATCATCTTTCTTTCAAGTTGGCAGCTGCGGGTTATCACTCTCCGTCTTGGGACCGCTGAGCAAAGGCAGCTCAGGTCACGTGATTGGTCAGTGGTTCTGGCATTAGCAGTGTCTTGTACTAATGGGAGAGTGTTCCGAGGCGGCTAGGAAATATATACGATGTTTTTATTTTGAAAGGATGAGCGATAAAAAGTGCTTTATGGTAACAGATAGCTTCTGTTTTGATTGATAGATTAGTTATCGTGTAACCGTGTTTTGAATGTTTATCTAAATATGATATGGAGTTTTTATCAACAACATGTTGAGTAAAACTGTAGAACGGTTCATTAGATTTTACCCTCAACTAATTTGCAGGTTCATCACCCTTTGAAATCTTACTTGACCAAAAAAAAATAATGTGGCAATAGTTCCTCCTTCCTAAGAAGCTAAACATTAGCGTTCATGGTCGATAGCCATAGATTAAACACTCATGTATTCGTCGATGCACTTGCAACATTTCACGATGAAGAATACCTCGGGAATTATGTAGCGATTAGTCTGTCATTGTAACACGGCCAGCCCTCCATCAGTGGAGTATTAGAAATGTCAGAATCCTACTGCTCGGCTGTGGTCGGACGTCCAGTATCTACCACCGACTCCACTACTGCAGACATCCACAGCTGTCCGTCATTTACTTTGTAATGGGTGTTTAGACTTTCTCTAGAAGTGGCACGCAGGTTGCAAAAGGTTTTCCAACTGTTGACATTCGCACTAGACAAGGATTAAGGAGCCCATTTCCTGCGGAAATCGCCCTTACATATGCACAGTGATAGAGTTGGTATTCATTACTAGAAAGGACATTAGGCTTTGGCAGTGCTATGTTTTGAAGCACGGCAGAGCCTTCTGCAAGACTGTAGCTTCAGGATGTTATGAATTAAATACCTAATAGCCTACTTGCAGTCCTCTGAACTATGTTAAAAATAAAGTAACCTAGATAGCTGGCATCATTCATCACACCGTATCGTTCAGTGGTGTATGCATGTGAATAACAATTAATATTAGACTACGTATTACTGTAGATTATTTTGCAAAGTGGCATGAATTTGCTAGCATCATTTTAGGCATTAATAGCTTTGGTCTGGTCTAATCTCGTGAAGGTGCATACAGATGTGTTTGCATATTTATGCATTAAAAATATAATTGTTGATATCAAATGGCCATCTTTTCAGACACAAATATATAGCAATTGTAGCTAGATACCAGATTCCATTTGGGATTAGCCTTCCCCCCATAATTGCCAAAGATTGCAAATCGTCCCGACCGAAAATGATGCAGAAAGGGGAAAGTCCCCACAGGATATGTAAAGATTGTTTTTTGTTCTCAAATAATGTTCATTTAATTATTGTTAGTATATGATGTACTTCTGTTGCAGACAAGCCACCGAAGAGCGTCTCCTCAGACGATGGAGGGGAAAGTGACGCCAGTAGCTGCTCGGGGTCGCCCCGGTCCCACCCTAGAACAGACATCCCCTCCGACTTCGACTACGGCTGGGGCGACTGCCGTTCTCACGCCTCGTTGCTGTATGATCTCATGACCCAGAGCCCCAGGAAGAGCGCCTGTCGAGACCTCCCGGACCTCCAAGATCTCCCAGACCAGGCCGTCGACTACAGCTTGGACCCAGAGAAACAGACTTTCGTCGATGTCAGCAAATATGAAGCCAGGAGGTCGCTGAACGAGCTCCTGAGCCCGCCAGAGAGTCCGGATTCGCCTGACAACTACATCTGCGTGGAGTGCGGCAAGCGGTACAGTACGTCCAGCAACCTAGCCAGACACAGACAGACACACCGCAGCGTCAACGACAAGAAGGCCCGGAAATGTCCCCACTGCGAGAAGGTGTATGTGTCCATGCCCGCCTACAGCATGCACGTCCGTACACACAACCAGGGCTGCGAGTGCCCCTACTGCGGCAAGAAGTTCAGCCGGCCGTGGCTTCTCCAGGGTCACATCCGGACCCACACCGGGGAGAAGCCGTTTACCTGCCAGCAGTGTGGGAAGTCCTTCGCCGACAAGTCCAATCTCCGCGCTCACGTCCAGACGCACTCCACCGAGAAGCCTTACGTCTGTGGACGATGTGGCAAGGCCTTCGCTCTTAAGAGCTATCTGTACAAGCATGAAGAGTCGTCCTGTATGCGAGGACAGAGGTACAGGCATTAAGTTACATTTACGACATCACGTTTGTGGACCAAGCGACCAAAGACTCATCATCTCTGCATCACAATCATAGCGTTATCGCCGGAATCATCCTCTCTCAAAGAGAGCCATTTGGAGACTATTTTTGTATGCCTTAGCCCCCCTCCCTTCATCTCACGATGTGCAATCAGCCCTTTTCCTACGACCGTCCATGAACTATGATGACAGTAGTCTTGCGATATGCCTTGTAGACACTAACTGACTAGAAGTGCCAAACATGCGCTAGGTTTATAGCGTAGACGTTACCTGTGCTTCCGTACAGAAAGTCCCCGTGTCTTGAATTTGTTTGGATTTTGTGTGGTGTGTTTTCATCTAACGACACATCAGTCACGACCACTGGCTGACACGCCTACCATTGTCCGACATCGTGCACGCTGTGCTGGAACAACTGTCTATTTATTCACTATTTATTTGTTTTTTAACTTTTATAACTTAATTGTTATTAGTATTTATAGAAGCATACAGAGTGCTAAGGTAGTTGTGTACAGTCTGTTGGAAAGTAATGTTAAACTTGTCTTGTCGACTGTTATTGGTGCTATTTCTGTTATGTTTTACAGATAGATAGAATTTAGTTTTAACCAACGAAGACTGCTCTTAAAACGTCCTGTTTCAATTAGATTCTTCTTTTGAATTCATAATTTTATTGTTCGTTCAAGAATCAAAGTTACAAGACAAGATGTTGTAACGTCTTTAGATAGTTTGTACCTCGTTATTAGTTACATTCGAATCGAAATGTCTGTGTCTTATTTGAATATGAAGTCACAACTGTAGATGACAAACATCTGATTAATTTGGTCAGTTGAGATTATGAATAATTGAATTTCATTACATCGTATTGTATATCAATGATGAAAGTATCACTGTACGTCGACGCGACGCTAAATCGTGTATGGGTTATTTTTCGTGTTTTTTGTCCTTCACCATCAAAAAATGTCCAAAATACAAGTTTGATTAAATATAAATAAACATTCCTACTTGATCTATATAGACGAAACCAGTTAATCACTTCCGGTGTCATGTCATCATTACGTCACCATAACGTTCCACGTCATCATCACTATAAGCCGTCATCATCACTATAAGCCGTCATCTCATTCAGCGTCATAGCCCATACATACTAACCTAAAATTATTCAGTATTTCTGCATTCCTTTTTCTCTGTATCGTCCTACTGCTGTGAGTCTAACTCCAACTATTCCTATGCAATTGTTTCTATTTTTATAAGTCGTAACGTCATTTTAATAATTATAATCTTCATTATTGTCATTTCGAGTGTGCAGTTGTATTGTGGCGTATATAGATGTTTTCCTTTGAGTTGACTGTTTTGTGAATTTCTTCACGTGTATCATATCCCTGACCTTCTTTTTAAACATATTTATTTATTTATCAATGCATGTTTGTGTGACATTGTGTTTTGAGTGGCATGGGTGCTATGATATTTATCCTAAATATACGTTTAGTTTTGTCTTTCTATTTCAATTACAATAGAAAGACAAACCTAACATAGTCATATAATGTATCGACATTTTCAATAATTTATCTCTATTTATTTAAATTATGTGTCAAAGCGACGCCAATTTCATAAATGTGTTTTATATGGAGTTACTATTTATTCTGGATTTAATTTATTTTTCTCGTACGAATGTGGATACCATGTGTAATATGGTTATTGAGGTAAAACAAGACTCTGGCTCAAAGATGTATGTAGTCTAGTCTAGAAACCGGGTTGAAAAACGACAAATACATTCAAATGTATTTTAAATATCATTTTAATGTTATTATCATATTCACAGTCAACGATAAATTGACCAGGCCATTATCTATGACAGCTAAATATGTTTTTATAATGTCATCATTCATATTTATGTTCCTATGTTAGTTTCCGCACACATCAAACAGTATCTTAATATTCCCATAGAAATATTCCAAAAATCATGAATATTTTCACATTATCCTAATATTACTTGTATTAATTTATTAATCTATTCTATAAATGGTCATGGAACTTTTGAATAGTTTCCGGTTTACATGTCCTTTTATTTATTGTGGCCGTCATGTTCTCGGTTAGATAATGTCTGACTATATTTATGTTCAGGTTTTTAATAGTTTTATTTCGCAAGTGCTATTGATTAAAGTATGCTTCCCCTTCGTGTTCACATCCTGCTGAAAGCAGCCCCATATTCAAACATACACATGTAGTTGGACTATACATCATGTTCATTAACATAAAGCGCGTAGTAATACAATAGGAAACATTCCCGAATGTGGCTTTGTGTCAACAAAATCCTATTTCAAGCAGAAAGATAATTAATGTATAATATTATGCTTTATTTATTTCAGAGAATACGATTTTGTCTCGAACATTTGCATTCAATCAAATGAAATTAAAATGATCTTTTTGTTCACAATCATATTATGTTTGCTTGATATAAGATTATTGTTGACATGCGCGCTCATAAATAACAACCGAAATATATACGAAAGGTGGTTGTTTGCATTTTCCAACTTATCAAATGACGTCCATCTTTACATTTTGGATCTTTTTACAAAGGTAACAGTGTATTGTAATTTTACTATATACATAATTTTAAGATTTACATGCTGTAGTTTTTATACAGTGTTTTGTCGCATTTGCTATATTTATTGAGTGAATAAACTCTAGAACTGAAACTTGTTGTCTTCATTAATGTGTGTTCTGCCAATGAATGTCCTGCCTAAATCCTTCTGAAAAGTAGAAGACTTATAAGACATCCTTGAACAGGACTGATCGAGGAACAGTAACAACCTTGTTGCATCACCATTATTGCACGTCATTGTCGTATTCAATACTGATATTGCCTGACTAGCTTACCAGATATGTACCAAGAAAATATGGTACGGTACTTTTACCAGGGCGTAAATCGAGGCTTACACCGTGGCTTACTATAATAAAACCATGGAATACTCACTAAGTTTCAATCCGTATTACAGTACAACCCTTTTTATTTGTGGAACACAGACCAGCAGCTAGGTCATTGGTTCCAATGTAGAGATCATCATACCTACGATGCTTCACAAAAGGGTTGTACTGTATAATAGTCCGGTCGTATCTTAGGATGTATGCCATGGTTTTACTATAGCAGGCAATGACGCAGTCTTCTATTTCCGCCAAAACTATCGGAACACACGACAGTCTCGTGAAAAGAATTCTGAGAAGCTGAAGATGATTGTAGCCAAACAGACAATGCAAATCATCAAATTGTAGATAGTAAGTACAGCATCTGTCCTTGTGTAATATATACACTACCTATGTCAAGATAACACGTATTTTACCCGCGTCCAAAAAACTTCACTGTGACTGCCATCTAACTTATGCATTGCATCTGCCTTTGCATATCAGCCAATACATACTGGACGCCTCGTAGTGTAGAAGGGGAAAAAACGAGGTAAAAATCGTTGTTTTATTCTGGAAAAGTCATTCGGTATATTCTAATGGGTGTAACCTTCCTGGGCTAGCAGATGGTGGGATCATAGGACGGAAGTCTTACAGAGAACTCTCTGCACTGCGGGGAGCGATGCACGCAGTGTCTAGGAGTGTTTGGATTGGATCTGAGACTAGAGAATGAAGTGTTCTCGTCTCGCCGTGGGAAGAAAAAAAGGAAATTTAAAACTTTTTTTCAAACTATTTTGAGATGGAAGTAATAGTCTTTGGCTGAAAGACACCACACATCAAGAAAGGTTGCTAGCGAAAAGAATTACTATATAAACATCCACGGCCAGTTTAAGTCATACTCGTATACACTACAACAGATAACAGTGTAGCTGAAGACATACTGAATGGACATCGTAGGTCGTAGTATTGTTTACTGATTACGGATCCAAGCTAAAACGTACATTAAAACCATGACAAATATATTTACTAAACTCGAACGTCGAAAATGTGTTTGTTTTTTCATGACGTCGATGTTTGCTAAAGTATTGGAAATCTTTAAAAAGATATGTGTTTGGGATTTTCTCTAACCTTCTCCCTGCTGAATTGTTCCATTGTGTATGTGGTTTGGGGCGATGATATATATATATATATATATATATATATGCCCGCAGCAGTGAGGAGGTTACTGAAACCGTTTGTCGTTGGCGTAGAATGGTCTACCGTTTATTATTATTGCAGTACATTGAATCAAAGCCTGTTTTGCTTTCCTATTTATCGCGGTATTACATAAAGAGTACAAAGTCGCTGCAAGATAGTTGTTTCCTCCACATCATCAATGAAATCTAGCCGGTCATTGGAGAAGCTGGCTATATCAGTATCGCAATGCATTCCGACGTATTCGGACCTTGGCTGAAGAGGACCACATTATTTCGGACCTGTTTTTCATTATGCTTGTATTATAATGTCCCATATTTCCTCTTTGGTAACGTTTCATTTGACATTATAAAAACCATGAAATGTACAACCATAAAATACGAATTACATTATTACTGACATTATATATATTAAGTTTATAAGTCTATATTAACATTCAAATGTTCAAATGTAAATATAATTAAAGTGTTGTTGCAGAAGGTGGTCAGAGACAATGGTGCAGTACGACGTGTTCAGCGTAAGTAAAGTTCAGGCTAAGTGGCGATCGCTATAGCACCTGTTGGAGGCTGGCATCCTGACAGATGGTGTGAGTGACTCATCCAGCGCACACCTCACACCTCCTGTGGCAGGTCTGTACAGACTCACCTGATCCTGTGATGGACGCCCAGGTAGCTCGTTAACACCACGTTAACCAATCACTGCTGCATTACCTGCTCGTGGTCTGATCAGGCAGGTGTGCAGGAGCGCGATCGCTATCAGGATCCTGCATCAATACGTTATTTGGGAGTTCTAGGAGATGTCTCACTACCCTGCGCATGTTGCTGCATCCGCATTGTGGATACTAGCAACGCGAGTACTTTGACATCTTTAACAGGCCTATAATACCTCTGAGTATCCAAGCTAGTCATATGTGTAGAAACAGACTTGTGACCTTGTCCTGGTGCTGGTTGATTGCACTATCTATTGCTAATTGGTCTTGAAATTATCCTTCCTTCCCACACCACCCACCTACACCCACACCAGGGCAGGTGCTTCATCACTAGTGAGTCTCCGCCATTGGCGGGATGCCCATAGTGCATAACATTGTCTTGTAATGTCTTGATGAGCCGTGGTATGACTGTTGTCTTGAATTCAGTCCAAATGTTAATACTGTTTTTATTTATAGTATACCGGTATAGTATGTAGTTTGCAGCACCGTCATTGACATTAGGAACTGACAAATATAATCAAGGATGTCCAAGCATTTGTTCTTCTATTATCTCGCACGTATACGTACTACAATACAGAGAAATTGCTTGGATAGATAACTTCAATAGTTATTAGTATTTCATATGGCCTATTAACTTATTTATAGAACACATTAAACAATTGCATAGTCCTACGTAATATCAAAATACTGATCATCATAATTTCAATTGGATTAATTTATAATACAACAACCTATTATTAATGAAAAACCTTTATTTGCAAGTGTCATTATGCTATTTTATAGTTACATGTACGAGTTTGGGCCTATATGTTGTGTATACTGGCATACTATACATTATAACGATGAATATATTTTAGGGTATTATTGACATGTATATCTATTGTGTTTTGTTCAGTTGGAATTCACATTGAAGCTCATCTTAAGCTTTACACTACCTGTAGTCTGTGCCTTACGCGAGTAGTAGGATGTGTAGTAATCCAGCTTACAACTTGGCAGCAATTCAAGGTCACCTGTCGAGTTACCTGCGAAAATAGCAATGTCGAAGTAACTTACTCATTCAGAGAGAGTACGGAAGCCCCGTGGTGCAATCATTATGTCATACTTTGGAACAGTGCCAAGACTTTGCTATGAGAAGCTGATGAGAACTGACTTTTTAACTACGATGCTTGTAACTTGTGTCTGGGTGAAGACATGAACAATTAATAATAGTGATGGGCAGGAATGTAGATTCATGCACAAGTATTTACGTTAAAGTATATACTATTATTATCTCCCTTTGCAGGTGCATCGTTTTCAATGCGGACAGGCTGACTACGAGCTACATTAACATCACTTCCTGTTCCACTCAGTGGCTAA
Source organism: Lepetodrilus fucensis (assembly GCA_032361325.1). Classification (NCBI taxonomy): domain Eukaryota; kingdom Metazoa; phylum Mollusca; class Gastropoda; order Lepetellida; family Lepetodrilidae; genus Lepetodrilus; species Lepetodrilus fucensis. The sequence continues at coordinate 8,771 of JAUTBV010079090.1, forward strand.
ATAGACAGCTGTCTCAAATCACAAGTTGTTATAATTGAAGAAGACTTCAAAACAGGTCTTTCTAATGATCTGCCATACACTGAGAAGAAGATAAATTAAGTGCACGAGCCCAACCAATAATCTGCTAAAGGTGGACTCTAACGGTGCGATTTATAGCAACAACTTGTATTATCGATTCATGAGAACACATCACGATCAACATGTCAATTCGATTGTTCTCATGCATCGATAATACAAGTTGTTGCTATAAATCGCACCGTGAGAGTCCACCTTAATTCCTACACATACAAGCAGCAGTTATACGTGTAGTTATTTTGTAGAATTTAAACTTATTGGTGAATGAGCAACGTGTGACAACAGCATCATCCTGTACTGGCATCAACACTATTTTCTTGGACCAGTCCCGAATGTTAGGCTACAATAATACAATGAGATAGTGAAATAACAATTGCCAATGTTTATTTCCCATTGTCGGTAACCTCAAACTGGTCTAGTCTTGCTCGTGGAACACTAGATGAGGCAGACGTCATCACGCTGTCTGCTCGTCTGTTTATCGTCTGCGCTCAGTGATTAGCCCAGAACTGAACAGTCCACCATTAGGCCTGAGTCAGAAGATGAGATACGTCCGCCCTCCCATCCTACCCCACTCCTACCCCCTCCTACCCCCTAGCTCCCACTTTCCCCGTTTCGGCACAGGTGAGACTCTCACCACGGCAAGTATCTGCTAATTTGGGGTATCCCTAATTGCAATTTTAACATAGTCTGTAGACTCCTGGAGTGTGGCACAGCAAGGGTTTGAGGGTAAATGCCCGGATCTTGTTGTCTTCTTGGTGTGTGATTTATCACACAATGATAGGAAGAACATTTCCGAGTACAAGAAAGTACACTGTATTGGTTGCAGGTCGGTGTCAGATAAAGATCATGAAGCCATAGGTTTCCTTTCTGTTTGTTTTCTTGGGCGCTAAGAGGCCAACTGATGACAGATAATCCTTACCTTATATATTGAATTGGAAATATGAGGTGCATGTACTCTCACTCACGTGTGATACTATAATGATCATGTCTATGAATAGGGCAACACAGTGGCATTGTCCATATTCAAATAATCATACATATAATTAATACGTATCCATTTTAAACTACGTAACCAGGGCGCCTATTCCATAAACGTTATTACATGTACGATGTTCTTAACCTAAGAACGTGCGTAACATCTTCATAGCCCTACTATATGAACCTTTAAGATTGTCGTACGATGGTAAGAACGTTTCAAGAATAAGCCCCCTGGTCCCGAGATTACGAAACTATCTTGAGTACGATTTCATGGTCAACTCAATTATTCACACACACTTCTAACTCTTTGAGTCAGAACGGCGTTTTTGGCACAGACTCGCTGTGCTCGTCCGCTGTCTCCTATTTATAGTTCTGGGATCCGATTCTCGAAATGTTCTTACGAACTTCTTAGCCTAAGAACAGTTCTTGACGATACTTCTAGTATGGTTATGAACTGCTCTTAGGCTAAGAAGTTCGTAAGAACGTTTCGAGAATAGGCCTCCAGTTCTGGACACTCTTATAAGGAACTCTTGAATCATCCCACCAAAACAAAGAGATAACGATTAGCACTATGAGAAATGATAGACACAAGAGCGCTATGACAGAAAAGAAAGTTAGGTTTCCTGTTTAAGCGTACGGGGCATCTAACTTTTGTTCCGGGATTTTGTTAGGATCTTGAACAGAATTCTGGCTGGAGACTTTCACCTCGGGTGTCCTGGTTTTTGTTAGAGCAACAGGACATCTAACGTTTGTTCTCTGGTGAGTGTCACGTGTATATTGTTATTTTAGCTTCAGGAAAGGGTGCCCTGGATTGTAGTGGCATTCAAATGCCGAGTGTCCGTCTGTTTCTACCAGCTGAGATAATGACTGTCATTTTCTTCAGTGAATCGTCTGCCATTTCTAGAGTTCGCCATTATTAGTTTCATATAGTTACCATGACAGAAATATAATTATATCGGATCTCTTCTTTTGTTCCTGCAAACTGGACAGCCATTTATTAAGTCTGACGATCTAGTGGCAAACATCTGATTGCAATGAGATTGTTAGAACATGTCAAACTCTACTAGAATGTATTTGCTCTCATGATAACCCCTTTCCCCTCCCCCTATATTTGATAATATTATAATTGCTATAACATTATGGCAATCTTCAGAGACAGGTGTCTGGGGTGAAGTAATAGTGATCTGTACAGACTTACAGAGTTAGATCACGTGCAGTTCTGGGTAATATACGCATGACAGGAAGCTAGTGGTTCCATCTTCGAGAAACACCAGCAACACGCGATATGTACGTGCTTTCTTCTGCCCCGGTTCCACACCCACCACTCTTCCTTCAGCACCACCCCCACTCCCTACATGCCCAGCCCTCACTAACACGTGTCCCCATCAGATGAAACGGTGACTGATACCAGAGAAGGCATATTTGCATCAAGGACGGGGCCTGTTCTCCATTAGCTGTAAAATGTCATGCAACAAGATGCAACGACCGAAGTATTCTCTCTCAACTCGAGTTATTCCCCCTCGACGATGGGAATCTTCAGAAACGAGTTTCCTAAACAGACTGGTCTGTTCGCCTTGCCAGATGTAAAGACGTTTTTTAAAAAGCGAACTGGATCGAGTTTCAGAGTGTGCCATCATGTGTATTGGTCGAGACTTCTGACATTAGATGTTTGTTTACATATATATACAGATTCCTGTAACCCGGGGTCAACTCGACAGTGGGTGGGGGGCACATCCATTGCAAGGCGATGTTCTAACACTCTGAAGACAACCGGCAGAGCTTGATCAATGAATGCTAGGTGGAATGATGAACACACGTTGGATTATTAAAGGAAGTCAACGGCAGATGTGAAGGTCACGCACGTGTTTCACGTGCATGCGACATACTTGCCACCATGGCGTTCCTCTTGCACTTTTGATGTTATTAAGGGGTGGATTCTGATCACATAACATTTCTGTTGCAATTTGTGGTGGGTGATTCGCTATTTCGACTGGACTAATGCTTCAATCTTACTCTTGCTGAGGCCGCCAACATTCAGCAAAAACAGTTAGAAATACCAGAGACCATATAGTATACAGACCATCTACAGACCATATACAGACCATATACAAACCCTGGAAATATTAATTTCATTTTCTTTAAAAGACATGTATACAAGTTTCAAAATATTATCAACGTTCGATATGTTATTAGTTTTCAAGCTACAAGAGAATACATGTATATAATATGTTTTTTTAAAGCATAAATGATAATTGGACATACAATGTAGCAGTTAAACAACAAATGTGTAAGCAAAATGTAACTATTGTAACATCTGTAGTGGTGATGCCATCTTACATGGCACGTTTCCATACATTGTTTCATAATGCTTCAGTAATTATTTCGGATATTTTTGGTCCTGATCCGAAAGAAATATGTGTAATTATTTCAGTGTCTGTATTTTCTGTCAAATTTTCTGAAAATAAAGTGGATATGTTTCCTGGTTGATTTAAAACTCCAATATATAATGTTCCGTATACGAGTAACTGATAAACAACATTAAAACTAACAATCCATACAGATCTATTCTGATAACTCAATATTTAACACTCATTCAGAACACCGCGAGTTGTAATGCGTTCATTAAGACAATGCGTGCATGCATATATACATACTGCCCATACTAATATTAATTGCAGACATTTTAAGAACTATTTTTAAAGTCGGGATTGTTATGAATGCAAATTGATCATTTACGTTTACAACACACGACTTTGTAAACTCAGTTACTTCAAAGAGATGTGAAAAAGAGATGTCGTTTGTCATGCGTAATGAGTACAACGAGACTTCCGGTTACGCTAAAAGCTAACATTTTGAAGCCAGACGCCAGTACGTATGGAAGGAACATGTAAACATAGAGGAATGAAGGGTATTTCATGATATATAGACATACACGCAATCCAGCTCCACGGAAACATAATCCAGCATGGTTTTATGCCATTGAGATCTCCAGATAACGTTTAACGTGGCAACGCGTTCTTCTGAAATACATCTGGCATAAACGTACATTTTATGTGATGGGAGCATTAACAATAAACTGACTAATGAGAAATGATGAAATGTTTCGATTAAATGCACTCACAGCTCCGGTGAGGACTACAGCACTGTACTCTGCCGTGTTGAATTAGTGTCATTGTTTCTTATGAAGTGCAGGTTTTCCCTCAAGTATTATATCACCGCTGTACATTGTGATTGGCCATGATTTCACTGCTCATAAATATTGCATGCAAGGTCATATATTTGAATTGCCAGTTGAAGGGCTGCATTATTTTAACAAGGTGTATTTATGATTGCTGTGGTCACATTGCAGACACTGATTTAGCTGTGCACATAAGCTGGCAGACGTCATGTCTATGTGAGCACCTTGGAATACGCCAGACATAGAGAACAAACTTAGCTTTAAATGGAAAATGACTAAAAATTAAATGGTGTCAATCCTATTACCATGCTTAAATACATAGATATTTTGTGTGAGTACTCATTATTTAGTGAATATAAGTTATCAAATATAAAACTACGTCGATTTTAAACGCGTGAATCTAGCTCATGTTCTTTAAAATAATGAATTAGTTAAATAGTTAATTAAGTCAGTTTTACTTCTTCATTCATTAGTTGCATTCATTGTCACGCAGGCTTATTTATAAATGCATAAGTATACTCCTAATACTACTCCATCTGGATAATGAAATAACTGACCTATATTTACTGATATAGCCGTCTAGAAAAAAGTTCGCTATTACCAAGGTATTACCCCATCCACATGTCTAACTAATTATTAGGCCACACTTTTAGAGTAGACAAACGTAGCCTACATGTATATTTCAATAGAAGTATTCGTATATCATTGACTCAATGTGACACGAGCATTAGCTTAACTAAAAGCACTTTGTTTCAAGCATAATGTCGGTGTATTTGTGATGGCGTACGTCCACCATCTTGACGTTGACTGGACGGCGTGTCTGACGTTTGCGACGTTCACGGTTCCAAATGGGCCCCAGTGGCGCGAGAGTCTCGTGTATTATCGTACAACATGCTGCGAGAATCTCGTAAAACTTCGTGAAACATGCGGCGAGAGGCTCGAGAAATAATAGCATTGCATCACGTCGTGATCTTCACACTGTTTATTTCCTAAAATTCTTTCCACGCAGTAAGCAACTAAAAACACCAAACCCCCATAGACAATCGTTTAAAAGTATGGTGAGCTGTTTTCTCCAACATAATGGAAATGGGCAGCACAGATATTCGTATAAATTACACTTTAAGCTAGTTATAATGATTACATATTTCAATGCGTTTCAACCTTGGTCATGACATGCAGTTTTTCTGGGAAAATATGTTCATACCTTTCAATGATTAAATAGTACTATATATGAAATGTTCTTTAATATTCGTTGATATGTGTTCTACGATGATTGGGAGAAACAACATTAGTAAAAGTTATTTAAAAAATGTGTATGCATAATGGTATATTAAAGCATCATAATAAAGACGACGAACCTACTAAATGATGGCTAAATAACAGCGACTAAATTGATTAATATATGTTGATTAAGGAGGCAATACCATTTTCAATTAGTCATGATAGAGACCCAAAAGTCGCGTGGTACCCAGTGTCTAGGGAGATAAGTAACGCCTGTTTTCATTTTCTGTTTTCAATTACAAATTACATACTTTTTACGTTCTTTGTATTTTTAAAGTTGAATATTTGTAAAATGTTTCATCTCTTGTACCACCGTTGATGTTTTTATTTTTAGATCAAACATGTCTGTCTGTCTGTCCATTAATATTGCATGTATTATCTTGGTTTAACGAAATCATAGGGTCGTGTTTATAGTCCAATGTATACTTCAACATTTGGAACTCTATAATTAACTAGGCCCTACATTTATTATTTAAATCAGGTAAAATTGTCCAACACGAGGCTCAGGACTAATTCTAACTTAAACTGTATTGTCTCGTGTTCAGTTTCTAAAACTTTCATACCGTGCAATTCTGGCCAAAACCATCTTCCGTACTTGATGAAACCACGTGACATTGTGTTATCGAAAAATCTCACGTTACGAAATATGCTTTAGGTAATCGACACCGGACAAAAGGTTTGTCGATCTAAGCGCGTGCACTTCTAAATATGGAAATTGAACGTCGACGCTTGAGTTCCTGAAAACTACATTTTAACGGGTATGTCTAAAGTTTACTGCGGCGGCTCTCTGTCAGTGCTACGAGGCTGTGATGTGAACTAGAAACTCCGCCGTTACCATGTGAGATCAGTGGAAGATATCCTAGAAACAATAATATTTAGAGCAATTAGAACATCAGATTTGTGGAAAGTGTACAGCGACCTGTTTTTCTTTTCCCTTTCTTTGTGTTTTGTTTTGTTTTTATTTATTGAATTGTTTGTTTTTTTGTGTGTATTTTCTTTACTTTTTTTCTTTTTTTTTCATTTTTTTTTTATGCTGTTATGGACGGAAGTTTGGAATTTATTTCTTGTTAAAACTTGCAAAAACAAGTGTCAACGAATCACCCAACAAGGATTTAATAATTGTTCCAAAGTCACATACATACAAATTGGCATAAATGTCCACGGATATGCCCTTGTATTATAACCATTGTTTATAAAGTTTAAACGATACACATAGTCTATAGTCACTTGTGCATATTGCATATATTCTTCATACCCTTACTAAAATATGACCATATAGCCAAATATGTGCTTCACAGTTTCAAAGCAAGGATAACGCATACAGTTCACATGGTACATTCCCCAATCCCATTTAAATCATATCCGAACTAAGGTCTACCTACTTAGAATTAAACTATAAGCTGCTGCGCAAAGGAATGTCCAAATATTTAAGGAACGAAAGCTGAGTGCTGATTTTATTAGATATATTTCCGCCTAGCATTACAAAGTAGCCTTCATAGATTAAAAGTAGTCCCACCAATGGTCTCAATATAGTAGTCTCAACAGTAGTCTCTTGGAGAAATCTCACTACTGTTAGGACCAAAGACTGTTTCTCAAAGAGACAACTTCAACGAGCAACCACTACCTTCATAGAGACGGTAGTCGCCATGGATCGACCACTGTGACTATGCCATGAAGATAAGAGTTATATACTAGTAGTCTTCAAAGGGCAATTACTACGTCACATGGACAATTTCTGAATCAGTAGTGGCCATATATCAACCACAGTCAAAGATACAAAATCAGTATCGTCTCCATGGATGAATCACTGTCTCATAGAGAGTATTAGTCTCCATACATCAACGACGATGTCTCATTGAGACAACGAGTAGTTTCGATGGATAAGCCACAATGTCTCAATGAGACATCCAGTAGTCTCCATAGAGCAGCCACGATGTCTCAATGACAAAATCATGCAGAAGTCTACATCGGCCACGATGTCTCAATGAGACATCCAGTAGTCTCCATAGAGCAGCCACGATGTCTCAATGACAAAATCATGCAGAAGTCTACA